>JAXCEF010000103.1:0-144868 GCA_037178605.1 Colletotrichum euphorbiae
GGGGGGAAGAAAAAGATGAAAAGATCGCAATGGTAAATTTCACTTATTCAGACTCATGGTCGTCGTTGGAAGAACTAGGTCGCTCAAAACAAATCAATAAATTCCTGCTGGCTGTAGTTAGTTGTTCACACAATACTAATCCTTTATTACCACCTTGAAGCCAGAACAGTCAGATCGGAATTGAGCCACAGGTCGTTTGCGATGAGAAGCAAAGGAGGCGTTCCAGCCCTGTTGCTCAGCTGAAGATAAGCCTCTACAATCCTGTATCTAGACTGAATGGCTCTAGCTTCAAGCGTAGTGGTCAGCAGAGTGCCACCATTAGCACCAATTTGGGTCTTCATGTTTGGGAGGAACATCATTCGTGAGATGGCTGTGGGTGACACCTGCAAAATATCTGATTTTCAATGCAACCGCTAAGACGCCTAGACTAAACAAATGCATCATGGTTACACGTTTCCATCTCCAAAGCGACAAACTCCCAAACCATCATATATCGTTGTATTACGAGTCCAAATCTTCAGATTACATCGGTGTCGAAACCTACGAGGAGTAGGTTGCAATTGTGCCACTCAAGAGATTCTTGATGTCATTCAGAACGGTCTTCGCGTCTGCCTGGGAGCCTGGGTCGAGATCTTTCTGCAGCTCGGTGTTGAATTTGTCGTAGTCCTCATTGAGGACATTGAGGTAAGGCAGCACGGCGTAAGTGATGGTCGGTTTGCTTAGCAAGCCCTGGGTTTTGGCCTCTCCCAGAAGCTTCAGGGCCGTTTGCGCGTGAGGGAGCAGGTCGTTCTTGAGCTTGCTCACAATAGCCGTGGATTCGCTGGCAGAGAAAGGATTATCGACCTCTTGAACATCCAACATGGACTGACGGATGGCCGATTGAACCGCGATAGTACGGGACAGAACGCCGGCGGTATCCAAAGAAGACTTGATGATGCCTGTGGGTGTGTTGCCGTCCGAGTTTGACAGGGTCGAAGTTAGGTTCGTGATGGCGTTGTCGAGATTGGTCATGTCGATGAGGATTGTGTCCGCAGTGGGAATCATCTGGGGTAGTGTGCCCATACTATTCTCGACACCGAAATCGGTGAGTATGCGAGGAAGCACGGCCGCCGAGGCCGTGGCCACGAAAGCAAGGGAAGTAACGATGTTGGGTAGATGCATCGTGGCGATATCTAATCGAAGGATTCAAGGGGTTCCGAGCCTCAATTGGATGACTTAGCTGATGAACGTTGAAGTCGACTTGGCTACTCGTGATATATTAGAACGGCCTTCTGTCCCAGGGATGGAGGGCTGGACAGACCGTATTTATCACTCTTCGGAGAAGCCAGTTATGGGCAAGTCTCGTCCCCAGCTGCTCGTTCTGAAGGGCCCTGATCGTCCGCCAGACCTCGAGCAACAAGCCTTTCCGACACATTCTTCCCATCTGTGTTGTCTCACAAAAGCACGTTTGCTATGCCAGGCTTCGCTCTTCCCGGCCAATCCGCAGGACGTCGGAGAGCCACAGGGCCAGAACGGCTGAAGACTACGTTGGCAAAAGGGTCGTCGCTTCGTTCTTACGCGCGCTACGCAAGAGGCGGGCCTCATTCATAGGGAGGGACACCGAATCCGGGAGCCAAGGTCTGGCTGCATCCGGCGGTATCTCAATGGCGGTGCTTAATTTGCGGGGACCAATTCGCCATAGACTAGCGCCAGTTCGAATGGGCATCTGACTGAGATGAAGAGTCTCAAGGTTTCTTAGAAGGCAAAGCGGCGATCGTCGGACCCATATGATGACAGTTTGTCGCATTTGGTGAACGTTGAGATCTAGCAAGGGTGATTGCCTGTTTGCGGTGCAGACTGTTGGAACTTAACCACTCGGGTATCGAGATCCCGTCTGTTATGTCAGACGAGGTCCGAATATTTCAAGCGATGCATGCATGACCTAGCACTCTTGCGTCACCCTGTTAGTCAGTATTCGCTCTGGATCTTGATTGAAGATCGGGCCGCTTGAGACCCAGACCCCGGGCCGGGTGACTGGACAGGAGGAACTGAGGAATGTTGAATCACCGAACAGCAACAATGTTGTCGGAAGCTTCCGTAGGTGGGTCCGAACAATGTTCTGGAATTCTTTCAAAAGTACATTCCGATGTTCATCTGTACAACGTTTTGCAACCACTGAGATAGTAGAGTTTCTAGAAACTAGAGGCTTTCGGACTGGGGGATTACTGCTTGTGCTATCATCTCTCTTACCGATCCCTGGTACTTCAGATGCCCCCGTCTGCCTAGATAGTCGACACTGAGTGGGGGGTCTGCCTTATGTGCACGTCAATGTGTTCTAAAATCCAATGGTTCTTTTCAATCTCTCAGTCTACTATCTAGTATAATTTCTTTCCAAAAGTGGAAAATTCAAGTGGAGTATAGACTGGACTTACTCAGAAAACGAGCAAAGGCCACCATGCCCAAGGGCCAAAGATTTATTACCGAAATCAAAGCCCGCAGATGGGGAGTAAGACTACCCTGGTCTTCATTTTGATTTCATAAAACTGAATTTTTTCCCTAAAGCAGCGATAGGGAAGAACACTGAAAAGGAATTCATGCCGCTTTGCTTTTCCACAATCAAACCCCATCTGTCAAACTACGTGATGCGTTGCTCCAAGTCTATCCGCACCTTCACGACCCAGGCCTGATGGAGTCTAACTTCCTCATGCAACAACATATAGCCGAGACATGTGGGTTTGCGCGCGGTGCTTCAAGTTATCAAGGATATAACTTTCTTCTACTTTCAAGACGGCTTAGCTCGGACGAGTACTGGTGCGCCGAAGTAGCATCACGACGTTTTACGATCATTTCTCCACGGCAACCAGGATGCAGAATTATTTGAGACAGACGCTACGGGCTACCTGATCTTAGTCCGATGGTAGGTGGGAAGACTGAGTTTGGGAACGGGGCGGCCGGCGGCCGGCCTTAGTTAGTCTATGCCCCGGCTGGAAGTCTGTCTGTAGATAAGGCTATGGCATGTTGGGCGTGATCTGAAGTTGACTTGGTAAAACCCCTTTTCAGCCTCTTTTATGCATGGACAGAGTTAGTAAGCTGGTTCTTATTTTACATCCTATCTTTTGTATGATCCCAGTTCTAAGAATCGTCCAAGAAAGAAGCCATACTCGGCCTGTGCATCAGCTCATTCTCATGCGGGGTGGCAATTTCGTCCAGTCGCTCTTGCGTTTAAGTTCAGTCAAATGAGGTATCGAGGTATTGCAATTGAGTGTGCTGTGTTGGCCTCTCGCTGTCTGGAGTTTCCATCGTGGGTAACAAGGGTGGTGGTTCATGCTTAGCTTGGCCTGCATACCTGAAATCACGACCTTCTGTTCTCGGTTTGACGAGATATCAAGACAGGGTAAATAAATCCATGTGCGTGCGCTGCTGATCGGGAAATCGGCAGGGGAATGGGAATCATCGACCGCATCATTTATTGGTGACCGATCGTCTTCGGTGCTGAAGGGTTGCTTCGGCATGTTCGGGAAAGGCGCCAATAGCTGCATCAAAACTTCAAAAGCACCCGAGGCCGAGTGACGGCTATCCCAGCAGTGTGTGGTATAAGCTCCACGAAGACATGTTCATTCACGCCAAGCACCCAATGATTCTCAACGTTGAAATGGAATGATGGACGTTACACACGAGAAATAGAGGAAACGTCGGGAGGCCTTGACTGTGTATGAATATCTCGCGTGGCTGTTCTTCACCGAGGAGGAGACGGCTCAATACCAGCGGCACCAGAGCAAACTGATATACCCCTCATCTTGTTCTCTCAGTGCTGGGAAGACTTGACAGCGTAGCACTGTAGGCCTAAGGCCTTGATTGGATGTTTATCTGGCTAGCGAGAGGAACATGGGCATCAACACGCCATCGCAAGACTCTAGGGCTTCGGGACATCAGACCCATGTCACACTGATCATCCCCACCATCCTTGCTACGTGTACAATACCCCTCTTTCCCCAGAGACCTGCTTGCTCTTTAATAGACATATCTCCCACCCAGCGTCAGACGATGAAACATAGGCCACCAAAATCGTTTCTCCTAGCCATGAACGCATAGCGCAACATGTCACAGGAACATGAAGCGCCAGCAATCGCTGCTGTAAGTGCTTGTTATCTCCAAGACGACTACGCAGAGTGTTCTTCGAGGTCTGGACTCTGCTAAGAATCAACCTGCCAGGATCCCCAGGTCGCGGCAGATGGATTGGAAACTGAGAGGTGAGATCGTGTTTCTCGTATGATAGGAAGCCGGTTATGAACTAGCGTGCGCGTCAGTCTTCGGGAGTCAACGGTTTCCTTGAGCTCCAGTATTCGGGAGTATCGCACAATCAAGGGGCGCACGTTTCAAACATCCAACACGATCGACTGCTGGTAAGCAATCGTAATTCGTTAACGGGCCAAGATGAACCAAGCCATACATCATACCTAACATCCAGGGACACGATGTGCTGATATTTGCGCTCCTGGGCCCTAATGATAAGAAGCATATCGAGGGCTTCGACGTAACGTATCTTGCCCCAAAAGTTCGCCCAGGAAACCTTCTGAGCTTAACATACATGGATCTCTTTGTTAGACATCATTACACTCTGATGCTTATGGATGACCACCTGTTCTACGCCCCTGTTCCGGTAGAGAGGGGCAACTTGGTTAGTCCCCCCGCAGTTCGGTATATGAGTCGTTCTGACTGCATTGCCGAAGAGAGTTCCTGACGTAGGCACTGGAACGGGAATCTGGGCCATGTGAGTGACATCGGATATGCTTTGAGTAGTCCTCCTAAAGCTTTCAGTGACGTTGCCGACGAGTTCGAATCGTTTGAGGTTATCGGAACGGATATATCTCCGGTTCAGCCGAATTGGGTCCCGCCCAACTGCAGTTTTCAAATCGACGACGCTCAGCAAGACTGGACTTTCAGAAGAGACTGGTTCGACGTGATCCACGCGCGCTCTCTGTACGGAGGCATCGACAACTGGCAACGTCTGTACGACCAGGCATTTGCACATTTGAAGCCCGGCGGTTGGTTTGAAAATATGGAGTTTGACATCCAAGCTGGATCTGAAGATCCCAAGATCCAAGAGGACCCGGACCATATCTTCAAGAAGTGGGCGCGCCTATTTTGGGAAGCTGCTGACATTACCGGGCGCACGTTCCGTGTGGCTCAGAACAAAGGTCCTGATGAAGAGATCATGATGGTCAAATGCAAGAAAAAAGCTGGCTTCGTAGACGTTGTCCACAAAATGTGGAAGGTTCCCATTGGTGGTTGGCCGAAAGATAAGCATCTGAAGCAGATTGGTTTCTACGCTGGACTCTTCATGGACCAGTCGCTTGATGGATGGGCGCTCAGGCCTATTGGAGAGACTTTGGGGTGGACTTATGAGGAAATCTTGGTCCTGGTGATGCAAATGCGACAGGCCCTCAAGGATCCCAAGACAATGCCTTACTTCAACTAGTGAGTATTTAGAAGGAGAGCTCGATCTATTGTTCAGGACTAACCGCATTTCAGTCACATAGTTTACGGCCGCAAGCCGGAAACGCCAGCATCCGCCAATTGAGGAGGTCAGTCTTTCGCCGTTGAGGCGGCAGGCCGCAGAGAAGTGCTGTAGCAGGCTGGAGTAACACAAGGAAGATTATGAATATGACCGAATCGCGAGGATATGGCTTTCTCTCTTGAACTCTATGACGAATGAAACTTGCCGATACTCGGCCATTGTGCTGGTAAGAACAAAGAACGCGTGCCCTAGTTGCAAAACTTCCGCAAACTACGGTTCTGCGTTCCGCCTCGTGACCGAGCCATCAGCTTGAAGTCTCATCCCTGGCCTTGCAGCCAAGAGGTTTGCTTCACGGAAAGCATGACTAGTCTCTAGATCCCACGATACCTGGTGCTCCAGAACAACAAAGCTGAAACCGAAAATGGGCCTGCCGGGCCTACTCGGTGTTTGACAAAGGCTTCTGACCATTAATAACCCACCTGCTATTTCGTTAGCAATTATCGCAAACCAGACTGGCAAAGTGGGCAAACAGATATAGAGTATAAAGAGGAAACAAAGTTAACAACTGGGTGGCTCGTCAGGAAGAACTTACAAAGGGTAGTAATAATAAATGCTTCTATCTATCAAATCTTTCATCACATCCACGAGAAAACCTTGCACCTCTTCCTGAGTCCACTAGATTGCCCTAATGAGGTCGCCATGGTCTAACCCTCGAATCCTTGCGAGGCATTGACCAAAGCCCAATCTCCAAGTTCTTTGAAGTACGGGTCTTTCGGCCAGTCTCCGCCCATCGGCCACTTGAACGGCTGTACGGTAAAGCCTATGAAGTCTGCTTCCTTCAGCATGGGGACGAGGCTTGGGACGTAAACAAATGGGCGACCAAGAATTTTGGCCGCTTCTTCAAGAAAACCACTACACTTCCAGAATGCGTGGTGGGACGTCGAGGATCCGTCATCTGATTGGGTGCGAGCGTGGCCTTCGAATAATTCGATGTAGCCACCCGGTGTAAGATTACTGGAACAATCAGATGGGTATATATCAAATCGATGAGTATCAGCAACAACTCACTCATATGCCTGTTTTAAAAATGCAGACCAATCAGAGACGCTTTAAGTCATGCCTCGGGTGTGGATGTAGTCAAAAGACTGCGAATACGTCCACGGCATCTCAACGTCATCAACCTCGAATTTAACATTTGGTGAGACACTGAGAAAGGATCAGCAGAAGCCAAGACAATGAGTCGATATAGTTGTACAATGTCGTTTGCACGGGAGAAAGGTCAACCCCTAAAACCTGAACCTCGTTCAGCACTTAGACCACCATACATGTATGTTGCGGCCAAAGTACCTCTGCTTCAGGGTGCTCCTCAGCAAACTCGATAGCCCACAGACCAGTTCCGGTTCCGACATCGAGGACACGTTTGACGCCGGAGCCCTCTTTGATTTGGTTTGGAGGGGCAAGGCCTAGCTTGAAGTGCAAGGTAAGAAGATAAAGATTGTGCTGTAAATCTGGATCCTGTTTAAGCATAGTCCCTGACCAAAAGTAAATTGAAGTACCTAGCCTATCATTCTCCCTCTCGTCATTGGGAAAAAGATATTCTGATGTCCGTTAAACACTTTCCACTCACTGTTTGGGTCAAGTGAGTAACATATTTCCGTCCGTGTACTTGTGATAAGTTCTTCCATTTTCCACGCGATGTTCAAGAATAGAGCTACTCAAACTGGCAGTTGAGGATGCTCGAGTCTAAACCATGTGAGGGTACCGCAGATCATTAGGCAACAGGACATCAAGAAGTTTTGCTTACCGACGCTGTGTCTGAGGGTACGGACTGTTGCAGGAAGTCAGTGTCATGTTTACTGAGCCGTTATTACCTTTATCTCTCACGTCATCATTCCGATAATATGGAACGTATGTATCCGTGTTAGACGAGATCTCGTCTGCTATCCAGCCCAACCGAACGCCATCTTACCCCGGACAAACAGGCCCACATTGCAAGGCAATTCTCAAGGTCCTATTCCTATCCTTACTTTTTTGATATACGTTGAAGTCTTTTAGAAGTAGTCCGACCCGTAGAGAGACTATGCATTTAGCTCCAGTTAATCATTATGTTCCGCGTGTTCTCACCAACCACAGAGCACTAGCATGTAGAGATTATATCCACGGTTAGGAATGCCGGAAATGGTCTCAGAGATCAGCCTAGACTTAACACCCAATGAGCCAGCGCGAGAGTAAGAGGGGGGGGGGGGGGCGATAACGTCTTTCGTAAAGGGCTTGAAAACCTGAGCAGACCCAACAATCCGTCATTGTTGCTTGGCTACACGTGCCTGTTCAACGCAGAAAATGACACTGAAATGGCCTTGGTACTTTGCAGCAGTCGATGACCTCCCGCAACGAGCTCTCATCGTTGCACGTAGGCTGAATTCAGAACAGTATAGATCTAGGCTCAAGCATTAGCCGGAAACTTTGGATGATCATGCCCGACAGTATTATTTCGACAAGGAACTGCCTCCATTCTATCTATCTTTGAGACAGCTTCCACGATGGAGTTGTAAACCCTAAACAATGAAACCGGGAAATTCCATGATGAATGTTCCTCGTGACTACAGGTTGTGATGCCCGTGGTCCAACTTTCCTTCTAAGCATCCCTCTCAAATATTGAGAGAATCTTATATATTGGGAGAATCTTATACGCGCCGTTTAGTCTTGGTACTGTCTAAGTATAAAAATACGAACGCATCAAGCCTTTTGGCTAAGCTTCTCTTTAAATCTCCGACACCACAGCGGTCGTAACATCCTTGGTCTTTGCCGTGCCACCAGGATCCGTAGTCACAATGCCTTTGCCGGTGAAGATTTCGTCAGCTCCCATCAACTTGCCAGCGGCATCCTTCTCACCCAGCCAAGCAAGCATTTCGGCAGCAGTCCAGAATGTGGCAACAGGATTGGCCACGCCTTTGCCCGTGATGTCGAACGCTGAGCCATGAATAGGCTCAAACAATGATGGGTTCTTGCGGGTGGGATCAAGGTTGGATGTGGGGGCGATGCCGATGGAGCCGCCAAGCGCAGCAACTAGATCGGAAAGAATGTCGGCGTGCTTTGGTATGTTACCTTGGAGTCCTTCGGATGCGAAGGGCCTCGAGTTACCAGGTTGGTCGCAACAATAGTGTCTAAGCTCTTGGGGTTAAGAACCATCCTCGTCGTCATGGCATCAACGAGCATCTTATCGAGCGTGACACCAGAGAAGTCCTTTGCGACGTCGTGCACGACCTCATCCCACAGTACCATTCCGTTGCGCTGGACATTGCTCTTGGCCACGAAAGTAAGGAGCTTACGGGAACTGCTTTGAGCAGTTTCGTATGCAAAGCGGATGATGATGCGCTCAGCATCATGACTGGTGAAAATAGCGGTCACAGTGGCAGTCTACCAGGGAAGACCGCGGTGAGAGCGGCCGCCTTCGCCGGCATACTCACCCTCTCTGTTTTCGCGAATAATCACTCAGTCCAAGTCGCCCTGAGCGCAGTTGCGAAGAGAAGATTGCGAGCCGCGGAGAACTCGCGTTGGACGGACGTTGGCGTATTGTTGAAAGGGCTGGCAGATGGCTAGGCGTAGACCCCAAAGCGAGATATGGTCCGGGACATGTAAAGGTCATTGCGGCATCTTCGCGGAAAATGGGACCTTGCGGACGAAGAAAACCCCACAAAGCAAGTGGAGTTTTGTTCATGAACTCGATATTTTACGCTGTAGATGCGCAACTGAGATAGAGAGAGACACGACGGCAATAGAGAGTTGGAAGTGGTACAGAGACGGACTTGGGATTTTCAAAGAGCAGTTTAGAACCACTACGTCTCGGAACAGCAGCCAAAGAGATGGAAGCAGCAATACGTTCCAGGACCCATTGCCTGTGAGAGTTGCCGGCAACAGAAGAGGAGGTTAAAATCAATTCAACTGGGCTTCTTTGACAGACTGACACCGTACATAGTGCGACAGAAAGCTGTGAGTAGGGGTGAAGTTAGCCGCGGGGCCCTGTCCGGCCAAGGCTCTGACAACACCCGCAGACCATTTTGCCTCCAATGCAGCCACGAGCCTGGCATATGTCAGTATCCTGAGCAGAGCAAGAGGTGACTTATCATTCGTTATTGATGACTTGGTATGCTAAGGCATAGCGCCCAGAGAAATTCCCCATGGTTATCTGAACAAGCTCGAGACTCGTCTGTCGGAAACAGAGGCCGCGCTGTTCCAAGTCCTTTCCCGCCAACATCATAGTCAGACATACGACTTGGCATCTTCAGCAGCCTTATTATCGCAAGCCGCTTGGACATCGAGGCAGAACAAGGCCAGGGAGCTGTCGCAATCGCAGCAGAACATCTATTCTTGAAAGATAAATTTCATCAAAATGCAAAATCTTAACCCGCGCCAAAGGGGCAGCTATACCCACACTCCAACGCCTCAACGCGGATTCAATATCGAAAGCCACAGGCGTGGATCTAGGGGCGGAATGACCTGCTCGCCTACTGGCGGCTTTGTTCTTCATTTTACCCCACTCCGGGCCCGAGCTACCCCGCAGTGGTCCATTCCGCGGCAGCCCGGCCTCCTGGCGTTTCCGCTCGGCTTGCGCCGGAATTGGAATTGCGGAATGCCGTCCCTCAGCCAGGGCTCCCAAACAAAGATGACCTCACAACCTTGAGGGAGAGCTTCAAAGCTCCAGATCGATTTAGTTTCCTGATCCAAGAACACCTCTTATTTCCACTTGGGCTTATCGAGAAACTTCCAATTTCCACACGGCCGTCACGATGTCTACTTCTTGGGTCAACGTGCCGTCTACAAGCCACTTCTCCTTGGCGAACATCCCTTTTGGCATCATCTCGACAAAATCAGACCCCACTCATCGTCCCGCGGTCGCCATTGGAGATCATGCTCTGGACTTGAAAGCTTTCGCAAAGGCCGGCGGCTTCCACGCATTGCCATCGGTTCAGGAGCGCATCTCCGTCTTTTCGTCCACCACGTTGAACGACTTCGCAGCTCTTGGAAGACCAGTGCACAGGGAAGTACGCTCTTATATCCAGTCCATACTCAGCGAAAACACCCCGTACGCCGGCCTTCTCAAGGACAACGCCGAGCTGCGCAAGACGGCGCTGATCCCCATCTCTGAGGCGGAGAACCACCTTCCCCTCGCAATTGGCGATTACACAGACTTCTACGCCAGCAAGAACCATGCGTACAACGTGGGTGTCCTCTTTCGCGGCCCAGCGCATGCCCTGCAGCCGAACTACATGCATCTGCCTGTCGCGTACCACGGGCGCGCAAGCAGTGTTGTGGTCTCCGGAACACCTATCCGCAGGCCATGGGGCCAGATCCTGAAAAATCCCACGGCTGACCCCAAGGTTCCCGTACTATCGCCATGCGAGCGGTTGGATATCGAGCTGGAGATGGGCATGTTCCTCTGCCGCGAGAACAAGCTAGGGGAACCTGTACCTGTAGATGAGGCAGAGAACCACATCTTCGGCTACGTCCTCATGAACGATTGGAGCGCTCGCGACATCCAAGCTTGGGAATACGTTCCACTAGGCCCCTTTACGTCCAAGAATATGGGCACTAGTATTAGTCCTTGGGTTGTCCTGGCCGACGCACTCGAGGGAACCAAGACAGCTGGTATCGAGAACTCGACGGAGCTGCAGCCGTATCTCCGAGAGAGCAAGAAAAACAATGTTCTTGGCATCGAGCTGGAAGTCGATCTTATCAGTAGGTTTCCTGGGTTCCGAGCACTCGCATTGCGTGCTAATATGTTGACTCTCCAGCTACGAGCGGACACAAGACGACGATCAGCCGGACCAACTCCAAGAATCTTCTGTGGTCGTGGCCGCAAATGATTGCACACCACACTATTACCGGGTGTAATCTGCGACCGGGAGACCTGCTGGGTTCTGGCACAATTTCAGGCACTGAGCCTGGCACCGAGGGTAGTATTCTTGAGCAGACACAGGGCGGCAAACAGGCGGTGAAGCTGAACGGCGGCGAGGAGCGCAAGTTCTTACAAGACGGCGACACTTTGGTCATCCGTGGCTGGAGTGGCCAAGACGGTGCGCTGGTCGGCTTCGGTGAGGTTTCTGGCAAGATTGAAGCTGCCTTGCCGCTGTTTTAAGCGGAAATAGCTTGCTTGTTCATAGACCATAATAAGAAAAAGGGGGGAAGTCCCCGACTGAGATGACTTCAATTTGCATGAATCGTAGTTGCTAGAGTATCCTGTGTAATGTGCGACGTCTATTTGATCCGTAGCTCAGCAGGAGTGTCGGGCTGGTTGAAGTAATGAGCCCTCACCACCGCTGGATGATGCTTCAAATACTCGACCACTTTGCCAATCACCGGGTACTTGCTCAAGGCAACGCCAAATCTCTCGGCATTCCAGACCGCAGGGAGCAGGCAGATATCAGCCATCGTGATCTCGTCCCCGACAGAGCACTTCCCCGCCCATTGCTTCGCAACGACTTCGTACGCCGCAAGCCCGTCCGCCGTGAGCTGACAGTTCCACTGTTCCGCATTCCCTCCTAGTGCCCTTACTCTTCGCATGATGCGCATGTTGGTGACCGGCTGGATGTCACAGCAGATGATGTTCACCAAGGTTCGAACAGTGGCGCGTGCCTTGGGATCTTTGGGGAGGAGATTGGCGCCCTCAGGATGCATCTCGTCGAGATATTCGAGCGCAGCGACAGATTGAGTGACTTTGAAGTCACAGTCGAGCCGATTTACGAGGAGAGGGACGGTACCGGACGGGTTCAGGCCCCGATGGCTTGAGGAGAGATGCTCATCTCTGAGGAGATTGATCGAAACTGTCTCATACGAGATGGACTTCAGATTGAGGGCAATCCGAAGTCGAGCTGAACAGGAGGAGCGGAAGTAGGAGTATAACGTGTAGTCTGCACTGGACATCTTGATTGGAGTTGCCTTATGTGAGGATCTGCTACCTAAGGTGGTCCTGCTTGTTTATAACCTGCCGTAGTACCGGTCGGCGCCCTTCCAATTACACCGAAACTTGAGCCCATCATCTGATGCAGGTGACATGAGCTGCCATAGCAGGACAAGCCGTGCGGAGGTAGAATGGGAACCGCTCCTAACCTTGCCCTGCCGAAAGGACCACTGCATTGGTGTCTGTCGCTCAGACTCGCTCTAGTGAGATTCATGCGGAGAAACCGGATGCCAGCGGCTCCTTGCCTGCAACAAAAGGGCTGCGACCGGCCCTTGGAAATTCATAGCTGAGTGCTAGTCTGATTTGCCAGTTTCCATATATGTACTCCGTGCCCGGATTCAACGCGGAATTCCGGAATTAATATCTATTCGGCACTATTCGAGAGAAACCTAACAAGTTCTAGAAAGCTAATGGATCTCCAATAGTATTATTTAGTTGGCCGATGAGCGAGGAAAGATATAATCTCAAGTTGCTCGTGTCGGTGCAGCGCATCTTCGAACGTTGGCAGGTCGGACGACCCAGCAGCGAATCGCTCATAGAGTTCCGCCACACTCCGCGCAGCAACCGGCAAGTCTTCCTGCCAGTCTTCCCACCTCCAGTCGACATCTTCAATGTCGTCAGTCTTGAAGTCATGGATTACCAACTCCACGGGATCACCGTAGCCCTTCGCCTGCAATAGCGAGCTGCCCGCCGATTAATTGATCGATTTTGTGTTTAATGTGAAGATTACCATTTAATAGATAAAATAATAAAAGAATATTATCTTTATCCGTGTGCCGAATTTCGCCCTTCTCGTCTCGAACGTATCACACCAGACGACGTTCCCCCGGAAATGGACTGCCGATGTGGAAGCTGCCTATAGCAGATGCGCCTTTGAGAGAGACCTCAGAACCCGACGCAATGGAACCAGAGACGCGGATGAGATCTGGGACGTCGGATTGGTCTGTTTCGGCAACGATTTAAGTCGAGGCATCCACCATGCCAATCTCGGGCCAATGGATCTGGAAACGTGATGACAGATTCTTGAGAGCGCCCAAAATATGCTGGACTTGATTCCAGACTTGAGTGTATCCCAAATATTAGCAGCATGCCAATGGCCACGAAGCGGAAGCATTGAAATACGACGAGCGAAGTAGATGGTGTAAACGTTACCTCCAATCTCGTTTCGCATTAAAATATCTCGAGTCCGGCGGCATCGTGTCTCTACCGGCCGGGCCATCGACATCCTCGTCGTGTGTGAGAGCTTTTGTATCGCCGTATGCTTTGGTATGGCTACAGAGACCATAGACTTTGATGGCGCGAGGTGCTGCGTCAACACCGGAGTTGCAAAGAGCAACAATATCGTACTTCGAGCGGCCTCTAGTAGACAAGAGATACGCAGATGGGCGTCGCCTGCCCAGGATATCTTATCGAAGGACGTCAGCCCGGTAATTCTGACTTTAATAGGCGGTATCTTGCGGTTCTGAGTCTCCTGCAATCTGAAATGTGCAGTGTACGGCTCAGGCGCGGCGATAAATCGAGGGTGACCACAGCCACCCGGATATTGGTGATGTTTCATGGATTGTGATATCTCAATTCTTCCGCAAGGGTTTAAGTAAACCTTTCAGACTAGTCGCCTCATCATGTCAACCTCGAATGTTGATCTCGCCGCTAACGCAACCTGCTGAAACCCCGACTTATGCTATCGACGGGGTGGATCTACAGCTCTGAGTTGAGACCGAAGATACTATATCGGGTTGCTGTTATGCTTGCTTTTGGAACCATCAATGGCAAGTATTGTTCAGTAACCTTTTTTCGCGACCAGCTCTTCTTCTCTTTCTTCACAGCTGCATCTAGGTACACTGTGTTGTCTCTTGCGACACTCTTGACTTGTGTGGCACTAACAAAGACCCGCAGGGCGGCATCTGAATGGTTGGGACGCTCTATTTGCCAATCCAGGTTGATCGCAAGCACGTAGGACGCTTCTTACATTGATGACATGGCAGAAGTCCACTGTCTATTAATTTACTCGGCGCCCGACTGGACCGGCGACATTACGTCTCTTAGCTCTGGGGCCAGACGAGCGTCATTGTCTTGTGCGGTGCCAACGTAGATTAAGCGTCTGTCAAGAAGATCTTGTACGGCAGCAGCAGATCGCAATGAAGCAATTCTGTGAAGCGCTGATCCATACCTCAAAGGCTCAAATTATACATGTCAAGGTTGGAAATTTACTTGTTTGGCTGCCTTGAGCTGAATCAATAGTCTTGTCTTGCCGATCAACTCAAAAAGGGAAAGGTGGAAACCAACCGTCCCGCCGTAGGCCCTCGCCGGCGGTCCGCTTCGGTTGCGGGGCAGATAAGTGATGAAAATTGAGGTTGGTCACACTATGACACTTGTTGTCCCTGAGCTCAATCATAGACTACTTTCTGCGCCAACGTACTTCACTAAATCAACTCCAGTCTTCTCGTTCAGCAAGAGCATCTCACCAGCAACGAATGAAAAAGCAAATATTGTACACGGACAACGATGGACATTTCGATTCGCCCCGCTAGACATGATGAGGTCCCGGCCATCGTGGCCTTCATCAAAGCGGCCCGGGCCGTCATGTTTCCATGGCTGGACCAGGAGTCACAAGATCGGCATGCCCAAGTTGAACTTGCAAAGTTCAGCCAAACCTATCTGGAAAACCCGAACGGCGCGTTCCTCACCGCGCATTCAGGCACCCGGTTAATCGCAACCATTGGTTTCCAACCTTACGACGATCGGTTTCCCGAATTCAGCCTTGGACGCAAGGGTGTTGTCGAAATCGTGAGGCTTTACGTGGAGCCAGCTTGGCGTCGCGCGGGAGTCGCGTCGAGACTGGTCGCCAGCGCCGAACGAATTGCCGAGAATGCGGGAATCCAGCAGATATATCTTCACACTCATCCATTTCTAGATGGGGCAGTCAGCTTCTGGGAGCATCAGGGGTTCTCAATCTTGAGAGTTGACGACGACCCGCTGTGGCGAACGACGCACATGAAAAAACCCGTTCCGCAGTGAGGGACAGAACTTTCATCAGCCCCCGAGTCGAGACGGGCCGGCTTTGTCAACTCGGTGTCCACAGAGTTCTCCTGGTTGCAGAGTCAATGCGGCTACGCAGTGGGCCAAGCGAGATACGTCATCTTCTGGCCCTCAACACCCTTCAAATACTTCGGCTCATCCGCTCGATTTTCTGCCCATCGTTCTTTACATGTATCGCGCAGCTTTGAGTGGCGTAGAAACGAAGCTGTCCTACCTTGTACACCAGACCACGATGGCTCTTCAAGTTTGTCTAGGCGGAGGGTCTTATCTACCGTAGTCCGTCAGAAGTATTGGAAATCATCCTCGGCAGTAATCTTGACTCACAGTACCTCCCCTGCGTATGGCTCAACTCCCGACGGGTATCACGAAGCTTCAGAGATATCACCGAGATTCTCTTTGCCCAAGAACACCTTCAATGCAGTCGGATAACCAATGTTCGCCAAGGCTTCTTTGTCTTCACAATTCGAGGATCACTTGCTAGGGTCGAAGACGAATGACTAGAGATGGACTTTGATCAACTGACTGACGATGGGAATCGAGCTGTCTACACCGAGAAGTTCTTTTCCAGCAATTGGAACCCTGAAGAAATCCTCACTTTCGGCCAACGGAGACGGTTTGTGAAAGTCGGTGATTTGCTTGATGGCTTTCGTGGTGGATGGGAGGCCTCTCATAAGCGTGCACAAGAGCCGGACTGGGAGCCATACGCTCCTTGTCGCCAGCTGAACGAGAAAGTGCCACTTCCTCAGGTCTTTTGTTTGAGGGGCATTGCCGATGACACCGAACTTACTGGCGCCAAATACGACTTCGAATCGCTGACAATGTCGTTTCTCTGGGAGCCTGCTTTGAGTAAACCTTTTAGAGAAGAGGAGTACATCAAATGGCTTCAGGAGCATGCTGCATAAGTCACAACACACCCCTGAGAAGGACCTACCTGAAGCTGGCAACGATAAAATGGTACGCGTCCCTGCGGGTAGTAAAAATGCTGCAGTGCTGCCGGTGCAGTCCTGCGGTACCCGGTGGAGTCTAAGCGTATAGTTCAAAGAGCACGACGGCCAGGCACTGTCATCGGGTGCCGTAGCGATGGTAGAGCCCTTACGAAAGAGGTTGAATTATTTGGGGGTAGAAACTATTTAGCGAAGGAGTCAGAAGTCTTGGCCATCAGAAACGGTTTCAGTACGACCAGCATCCCAGATGGCATGCTCCTGGCTGAAGAGCAGGGTGGGAAAGATATTCGTCATGGACTTGGGAATACCACTCCAACTAATCTGGGATCGACGGTGAAGGGAATGAAGACGATGGTAGTACTGCGACTCCGAGGATCTGCATCTGCCTAATGCAATCATCAACTATCGACGTCACTCCGGTTTCGATGTGAACTCTACTCCAGGGGTCTGATGCATTAATAAATTATGAAGTTTTGATCCTTCTTCTAGTCCACCTGAAAAGCTGCAATCAAGGGCAAAACTTTCGCGTTTGTACTCGGTCTTAGTCAGCATGCGATGACCCGGCCCGGTACTGCATGAGAACTACCGGAAGCCCCTCCGGATTGGATGTCGATCCCGATGACCGTGCGGGGATCCATGCCGACCTCCGGAGCTGCTGTGGTACGCACTGAGACCATGCTGCATGCAGAGACTCTGACTGATCGCTCAAGCACAATTATCTTCACACCTCATTCCATTTATGACCACAACGGCACCAACTACTTCGCCCAGGCTGCTCTCTTCGGACGCCCTGCTGTCCGTGACGAGAACCGTAAACTCCTCACACTACCGCGCTCACGCCATTCTCAGCGCCATGGAAGCTCAACGCGCTAAAGGTTTGAGTGTCATCCCGGGCAATGCCCAAGGCCGGCTCGTTTTCTCTGATACTCCTCTGAGCTTCATGATGGGAGTAGACCCAAAGACTGGCGTCGTGGCCGATGCCCATCACCCCCTGCATGGCACGTCACTCAGGGGCGCAATCCTCGCCATACCGTGCGGCCGTGGCTCTTGCTCCGGCAGCGGTGCTCTCCTCGAGCTCATTCTCACGCGCAACGCACCCTCGGCCTTAGTATTTCGAGGCCCGGAAATGATTCTTACGCTGGGTGTGATGGTCGCGGAGGCCCTCTTCGACCGCCGTATACCAATCGTCTTCTTGAGAGACCATGAGAGCTTCGATTGTCTACAAGGCGCATCGCAGGTGAGTATCAGCGAAAATGCCTTGACTGTCAGTCCAGGTGATTTGCAGATACACCTCGAAACTCAGGGCACAAAGGGCATCAGCCTGACGCGATTGGACCAAGAGTTCCTCTCAGGTCAGCACGGGCAAGCAAGCAAGATGGCCATGGAAATCATTGTCGCATATGCAGCACTCCAAGAAGCGGAGTGATTGGTTGACGTCTCACAAGTACACATCGATGCTTGCGCTTACAATGGGCATAGCAGTCTGCATGTACCCGAGCATTTGCTATCTATTGGTGGCAAGTTCGTCGTTCCGTCAACGTGCAACTCACTCAACGTGGATAGACTCCGATGGAGAGAGCTCGGGACTACGTCAGAAGCTTCGGTCATGGGAGACAAGATCGGCGAAGCCTATCTCAAGCTAGGGGCCAAATTGAGCTTCACCTGTGCCCCGTATCTTCTCGGCAGTAAACCAAAGGCCGGTGAGCAGGTCGGATGGTCTGAATCGAATGCAGTCGTCTTCGCAAACAGCGTTCTGGGGGCTCATACTCAGAAGTATCCCGACTACTTCGACGTCTTCATCGCTCTCACGGGCAGAGCCCCTTACGCTGGATGTCACACCCCCGAAGGCCGTAGGCCAGACGTCGTCATCCAAGTTCCCAAAATCGGCGGGCATGATCAGTCGGTCTTTCCGCTTCTTGGGTATAACATTGGATATATTGTCGGTGGGAGAATTCCACTCATTATTGGGCTGGAGGAGACCTGTCCCAGTATTTCGGACCTCAAAGCCTTCGGGGCCGGCTTTGCAACGACGTCGTCGGCACCGATGTTCCATATGAAAGGCATCACACCTGAAGCGGCAGTATTCGAAAAATTGCTTGGCGTTCTCAAAGACGTAGAACTAGAGTTCGAGGGTCTTCAACAGTCTTGGAAACAACTCAACACGGCCTCGGAAGCTTTCGTCGACATGGTCTCGCTAGGCAACCCCCATTTCTCCGTGGAGGAATTCGCTCAACTCGCCGATCTCTGCCGAGACAAGAGGAAAGCCCCAAGCGTGGGGTTCGTCATAACAACAAGCCGAGACGTCTATCAACAAGTTCTAAAGCTGGGCTACCTGGACGTGCTGGAAGAGTTTGGCGCCCAGCTCATTACTGATACGTGTTGGTGCATGATTGGAGAGCCCGTCGTGCCGGTAAAGGCAAAGCATATCATGACAAACTCTGCGAAATACGCCCATTATGGTCCGGGGATGTTGGGACGGAGATTTCATTTCGGGGATGTGGTTGCTTGCGTCAACTCGGCATGCGCAGGGTACCGATCGGAGCAGGACTCCACACCAGCCTGGCTTTTCCCTTTGGGACCGGTCGAAGCTGCATAATTGCAATGCTCTCTCTTATCGATTCGCTACATGCTCCGAGATTCCACATCGAACCGCCCACAAGAAAGATCCGAACTCAATGAGTCTCCGAACAGTCTCAGCTGTTGGATGTGACCACTCTTGCTTCCTGAAGGGATCTTCGGTCCTGGTAGCTAGCTCACTTGTCTCTCACTTCTCTGGAAAATTTGTGTGGCGCAAAGTCTTTGG
Source organism: Colletotrichum euphorbiae (assembly GCA_037178605.1). NCBI lineage: Eukaryota > Fungi > Ascomycota > Sordariomycetes > Glomerellales > Glomerellaceae > Colletotrichum > Colletotrichum euphorbiae. The sequence goes on from JAXCEF010000103.1 coordinate 19,242, forward strand.
AAAGATTGTTCCGTCTAGGAGTCTGGTCCCAGCCACCTCGTTCTCTGATGCGACGACAGGCGCGAAACGACAGGTGGAGGGTTGCAGTGCATGAGGTGCAAGATTACCGAACTTTTTGAGACACGGAGTCGTCGATGCATTATTATCCCCTTTAAACTCAAGAGGAACTGATGATAAAACATAGCACAAGGCCTCCCGTGGCTGAGAGCACAGTGGTGTTGTGGCGTTGTATGATTCTGGAAAGACGTGGAGGCGTTAGGGGTGATGATATCACTCCAGTTCATGATGTAGATCACTGGTATAGAAGTGAAGGTGTGATTGTGGCACGGACAAGCTTGCAGGAAACCGTCATTCATTGGGTAGTCAATAACATGTTGAGACCTTTCAGCCTCTCGTTCACAGATCGTTTTGGGGCTCCGGAACGACTATCAAAAAACACCAAGTCTGCCTTGTAAAGCGGAGCAGTTGGAGGACTACTGAACATCTTTCCCTAGTGCTGAACATCTTGCTCATCTTCGAGGCACGACATACATCTCGGTAGCTAGAAGCGTACGTGCAAGTGCACGTACGAGCCACACCTTAAGAGTGCCTCCTTATGCCCGGCAACAATTTGACATGGCCGCATGTAATGCCTCCTTCGTGTCTAACGGTGACCTATATGAAGCCTGTTTGAACATGCACGTTGGGACCCGATGCTGGTTCTCGGGTCTCCTAGTGGCTAAAGCCTCGTACCACAACGTTGTCCATCGTCAGCCGGGCATATGGAGACAAACGGATCGTGGGGTAAAAGACCGGGGGTGTGGGGATCGCGGGGACGCCGTTAGCGGACGAGACGCCGGCCCAATAGCAACTCGAAGCCATGGCCCACAACCCTCAAGCGTACCGTCACAGCGCGTTGGTGTATTTATTCGCAGCGTCTACGGCTATCCCACGAACAATTTAAACCATCCCAAGGTTCAGCATGACTTGCATCTGTCCCCGGAAATTTGTGCGGCCGTTGTTGCGTCTGGCGGGCCGTGGAGAGCGCTGCTTTGGCCTCTCTTTGTGGCAGCTTGTGAGGCTGTGACGGAGCACGACCGAAGCTTGGCAAAACTGGTGCTGAGGGGGTTATGTCAGCGACAAGCGATGGTCAACGTCGGGACGGCGGAGTCCGCGATCCTTTGTCGTTAGACTGGAGCGGCTACGCAGGATGTCATGGAACATATGAGGGTCAACTGGAAATCCAATACGTGTAGTATGGGACCAGGAATCGTTGTGGCCTAGTAGTTGCCGATATAAGATGATGTATAATTCTCCTGAAGTCGAGCATCAAGAAAGTGTCATCAGACGCAAGCATCAGAGGAGAAAGCAAGAGAGGGGATGGGAGAGTTGCGAATATCCTGCCTGGGAATGTCGATCGGAGACCTAGAAAGGGGCTGGGCGGAGGAACTCAGCAAAGCAGCCAGACAAGATCGACACAGCTTGAGCCTGCTATCCATCAAACTTAAGAAGTAGTCAGCTTCTCGGACGCGTACGTGTTCAGGAATGAACGGACGTCCTGACCTGTGCATTCTATGCAAAGTTGACGTGTGCCTCTTGGAGGATTGCTGCGCAGGGGCATCTCGACAGGGGAGGCCAGCTAAGAATTGAGGTAAATGGTCACTGTAAGAGGAAATTCTTGTACACAATGGCCACAGAGGCTGGACATGAACTGATATGAGCCGCATCATGCTCGAGACGGGGCTGGAGAGATCAGCGTTGCATGGGCGCGGGGTGGATATGGTAGGAGGCTGTGGTCCTTCTCAACTTCATATCACACCGGACTCAAAGAGTAAATACGGTGTGTCGCGTGCGTGATGTGCCAGTTTGAACGTGAATTGGGATGCATCGGATCCATATTTTGAATTCGTCATGTCTGATCATTATTCCCTCATAGGGAGTGAATAAGAACATCGCTGGAAGGTCGTCACCAGGCGAGTCTCGTTACATCCGATGGCGACGCTTTTCATCAGTCAAGGCCTTTCATTAACCATCAGTCATTCGGTACCAATCAAGCTCTTTCCCTCTCCTGCCTACGCACCTCCTCCTGAAAAACATTCCGCCCCGGTGACTGGGGCGGTGGACTCGTTGGTTCGAGTAAAATATTTGCGTCGCCCTTAGGGTTGCGACTCCTTAGCGGGCCGGACACAGTTTCGTGGTATTTGGCGGCGGCGGCGGCAGCAGCAGCTGCATGGCGACGACGGCGGCGGTAACAAAGCCAAAGCATTACGGCGACAATGGCCATGCTGATAAGAATGACAGGTAAGATGATGGCCACTAAATTCGGACTGGAGCTGGAGCTGCCGTTAACGTCGATTGCGGGGCGGATAGTGAAAACGGGGCCGGTCACGTTCTTCTGCTCGTCGGTGATGGGGTCGTTATACATGAGGATGAGGGTCATATTGTTAGAGTCTTTCTCCTCGAGGTCGCCGACCCGAGGGGTCCAGTACGCCCAACCGTCGCCGCCACGAATGTTTGTTACGGAAAACGCAGGTGCAGCGTCCATGTTGCCTGTGTTGCTGACATCGTATCCTACTATCCCAATTGGTGTGGACGGGTCCTCGAAGAAGGTCGTGTCCCAAGTAACTGCAGAACAAAAGAAGGTTAGTTTGGGGGGGGGGGGTCCCGCGATTCAGCCTCGATTTAAGCTTACTGTAGTAAGTCGTCTCCACGTGCAAAGTGCTACCTCGTCGGGGCTGGCAGAAGGGACCGTCAACGCCCGGGTTGTTGTTGCATACAGAAAAAACGCCGCCGAATCCCATCGTGTTGCTGGCTTGCGGCGGCGGAGGCACGCCTGTGCTGGTCGTCAAGGCGCCATTCGTTGCGGTAACAGTGAAGACGCTGCCGGTGAGTGCGTATGGCGGCGGGCTGACCGTTGTCAGGGCGCCATTGCTGGTAACAACCGACGGCGAGATGGTTTTGGGTTGGCCTTCTTCGTCGATGGTGATCCAATCGTTGACGGGGCCGGGGCCTTGTCGAGCTTCAATGGCGAGGGCGGATGATGTCGCGAGGAGTGTTGTCGTTGCCAGTGCCGACAGGAATAATCGTGTATTTGAGAACATTGTCTGGTTCTGCATGGGTCAAATGCCGGAGAATCTCAGACGTTGTGTTGGGTGAGGAGGCATTCGGCTTTCGTCCGGGTGTGCATATGTAGTATTACAGCTCCTCTTATGTCTGCCGCAGACGGGAGTTGTTGAGGCGAAGAAGCCGGGAGAGCAGCCGTGCAGCTGTCGATGTCTAAAGAGACGGAGGATGGGCCGAAGAGGAAAACAAGATCGACTGATGGACCCCAGTCGCGCACCCTCACAGCGTAACGCAGACGTACCTTGCTGGGCCTGAAATAATGAACAGCAGCAAGGGAGGGAGAGAAAGACCCCAGCAGAAGCGGATAGATGCCGGTTGGGGGTCTCGCAACGCGTCATACGAATAGAAAATGGAGGGGCATTTGTCTTCTTGTCGTCTGTCTTCCGTAGCAGCGCAAGCGTCCAGCGGGCGAAAGCAGGCAAAGGCTCTCTTGGCTCTAGGCTTGTGGTGCTTTGGTGGCTGGCAGCAGAAGAAAAAAGCTGGCAGGACTCCGTAAGCTAGAGCTGGCGTGGCGGGTCGTAGAGAAGAGACAGCGACGACGACAAGGACGGCGCAGCGCTGAAATGGATTGAATCAGGTGGAATGGGCTTGCTTCTTGTGCTCCGCCTGTCCCGCTCCCAAGGCCTTTGGCGAGGCGCGGCGCCGGCATTGGCACCAATGAGTAGATTTCTGGGCGTGAGGGCGCATGCTTGGCGAGAGACAATCGTGGGCATGGCACGGCAGCGTGGCAACCGGTTGATAATGGGCGGAGACCGCCAAGGAAGCTGGTGATAGGTTGAGTCGAGGGCTTAGAGGGTCTTTGGGGGGTTTTGTCACTTGTGGTGGGAGCTTGGACTGCTTGGACAAGTCGACAAGTCTCGCCAAGCTCCATAATTTGCTCTTGGAAGTTGGAGTCTTGGGGCACACCAAAGGCTGCCACTGACTGCGTTAATTATTGCGGTGCTGGCAACTCGGAGTGCCCCTGTCGATGCGGTATTGGCGTTTCTGGGCATATGTCTCACGGCACGTCGACGGTTCGACTTAAACGAAGGACTGAGAGCCGTTGCGATGCCGCAGTCGTTCCCGTTGCGCTGCCGTCCTGCCGCGTCGTCCGTCTTCCGGCTTGTCGATGGATCGAAATGAATTAACTGGCACTGCCGGTGGGCAACGTCCGCTGGGCAGGATTCTACGCGCCCTGCACTTGCAAAGCCCGTCTTCGTCTCAACGGTGCCTCATCCGGTCTTGATGTTGTGTTCATGTCTTGACGTCTGGCAGCTCAAACCAGAGCCTGTGCGCCGATTTTAGCTCAAGCAGGACGCAAGACGAACACCGGTCGCATGTTTTCGGGGCAGCGACAGAAACAGCCCCAAGAACGCAGAGACCAAAAGAGCCGAGCTGGAACTGGAGACAGGCAATGGAACGCCAAGGATTAGTTCTTGGGATTCGGGATGGAGGGGCGATACGACGGCGACAAGGGACAAGGCGATAGTGCCCAAGTTACTTTACCGCGTAACGAGATGGCTCGAACGCGGGGGTGGCCAGCAAGCCCTGTCCTCCGCTGAAGCCTGAAGGCGAGCATGCGAGGACGGCAAGGGACGGCAGGGTTGCCTGGGCGAGTCGAGGGCGCTGAGAAGCCTAAGAGCGGCGCTGTCGAGCCGTTTCTGTCATCGTAAGCGTCGCCGCCGCCCTCGGGATGCGATCGCCTAACGTAATGTCACCGATGACATGGGGTTAACGCCGCTCCGTGCCGTTGAATGTGGCTTCTGAAAGGGTTTCGTCTCGGGATATTTCGAGATGTCCGGCAGCAGTGGGGAGGCGATCAAAGGCGGTCATGTGCTCAGTTGGACGCCTGAATGATGCCTTCGCTAGACAGGTGACTCGACCCGTCGTATTCCCTCATCTCCCTCTCAGTCCATGTTGTGTCCCTCAGATCGCTGTCGTGGGTGCCCTGGTGTGCCGTCTCAGCAGACATGGTGGTGTACCTGCCCAGGAAAGTCTAGCCGGCTCGCATTTCGCAAGCTCTTGACATCGATGCAGTTGTGTCAGAGGCAGAAGCAAGAATGGCTGAAGGGGTGCAATGATTGCGATTCCGAGCTCTTGCAGTGTGAAGCCGGAAGGTGCAATTCGAGTCGATTGATGGCAACTGCGAATCCTGCGAGAAGGCGAAGGCGAAGGCGAAGGCGACAGCGGAATCCAAGAAACAGAAACAAAAGGTCCTTTGGCTCTGCTCTGGTCCCTCGCTTGCTACCCTACTTGGTGCGCAGTCGAGACTTGGCTTTTGCCGACGGAACATGTCGATGCGGCCCAGCAGCTCGCTGGGTAATCCAGCAGAAGTGGAGACGCTGTGCCGTGAGATGGGATGTGTTTTGCGATCGATTATGTGTAGATCTGCTGGTGATGTTTGCTGATAATTTTGGTGATTGGTGATGAGGTGATGGTCCTTAGAAGATGAGAGTGGAAATTAGCAATAAATGGACATGTGCCGGAAGGAAGCGCCGACCGGGAAAGTGGAAAGTGGAAAGCGGATGTGGTTCCTTCCTTCTAGCGCTCCTGCCCGCCATTCCGCCTCCTTCAAGTTGCATTTTCACTCGAATTCTTCTTAATTCTCCTTCTATTCCCGCAGTCATTTATTCGGCCTCTCTCCGATGCCATCACCATCACCATCACCACCATGGTCACCACGGCACCCTCTTCCTCAACGTCCCGCATCCTGGGACGGTCCCAGACGCGAACTGAGACACCACCCAGGAACAGCGACAATGACATGCCAAGCTAGCGGCGGGCAGCACTGAACTTCGACTCGACGCTTACGGAACGGGCTGTAGCTCAATCCATCGGCATGCTCCAAGAAGAAGGACATATCGTGACATCCAGGCGGTGCCCTCTCCCTGCAATTGGGGCGATGTTTTCGAAGCATCGTGATGTCTTGCATCTTCGAAGACATTCCCTTGGAGTAAGAGAGCCCGGCGCTCCGTCCCTCGATATCGAACAGGATCCAAAACCCCTCATCGCAATCCGCAAAAGACTCGACGGGACCGATTGTCTGCATCTCCCGATTGTCATTGAGCCGTTTCCACCGATTAAGATGCAACTAAAGCAGTCTTACATGCTTACTACCCCACATCAAAACCAGCCGCTACCTTGGCTCCTGGCGTTTTCCGCGACGAGGATGTGCTCGTTCTCGTTCGCTGGCCTTTTGACGGCTCTACTACAACCACCGCGCTTTCAATGTACCGATTTGGTCACAGCCATGCCGAATCGTTCCCAACGCTGGCATGATTCTCCTGCCACGGCGGTGACCATGTCTCACCCTCTCTTCGGCTCATAGGGCCGGCCATCCTTCGTGCCACTGCGCTGCTTCAACTGCGCAACGCTCTACATGAACTATGAACTCCAGCTTCTTGGCGCCCGTCACGATAGCATAGACAACCGTCGTCGCGGCAGCCTGCGATCACCACCCCGACAGACACCCTCGCAGGCGACAGCTAGCAAAAGCAATTCCGGCGCCAGTGACCAACGCGAGGGATCCATCATGGTCAAATTTGCGCATCCCAGGTACAAGCTTCCCTGTCAACTGCCCGCCGCCGTCTGCTATCCGCCACTCTCCGCCAACAAGCTCGATATAGCCCGACAACGCCGTGGGCTATGGCGTGTTTTCCACAGAGCACCGCCGACCGCCGCCGTCCCCCGGTGGCACTAGGGGAGCTCTAAGCTGAAAAGAGGCACTTGTTTCTTCAGCTTGCAGACAATTCGACCACTCGCCGAACGAAGAGTGCGTCTGCGGCCACAAACCAATGTCTCTTCCAAGTGGGGTCCATCTGCCACCTCGGAGGTTCCCGGATTGACGCTTCGCTACCCACTGCGCGGCACCGCCCAAGACTGTGACCGATCCGGCTCGCCACCGACGACTGCGCGCTCTAATGCTTTCCCGTTGCGCCTACAAAATCGGAAACATGTCTGAAGGGTCAAGCTTGCAAAGCAATGCTTTGTTGCCAGTAACTAATTGACCCAAGTTGCAACCATGAAAGCCCTCCAACCTGTGGCGGTCGCAGCCGTCTCGACAACCGTTGTCGCACAGCAGTGCGCTGATATTCTGGCCCCGAGCTATAACCCTCCTCAGGTTGCTGCTGGGTGGCAAGCTCAGCTCGTCGCGAATGGCTTCAAGAAGCCCCGAACCATTCACGTTGACAGTGAAGGCGCTTTGCTAGTTCTCGATGCCGCTGTCGGCGTTTACCGTGTTGTCTTCCAGGACAACGGCGGCACATGTCTCAAGCTTACCGAGAGCAAGCTCATAATCAACAACAGCCATGTAAGAGCTTTGAAATCCCGAGAATTGCAGCAGGTCTTAACATCGTGTCTAGCTGACGCATGGAATGGCTCTCTCCGAAGATGGCAAAACAATTTATGCATCTTCAGTAAGCCAGGTACTCGGCTGGGCTTACGACCAAAAGGCCGGCTCTGTCAATGCCGAGCCCGCCATCCTCATCAACAACATGGCGAACAATGACCAGACTACCCGCACCTTAGTCATGTCCCAAGCTTCCAAGAACTGGCTAGTGGTATCTCGGGGCGTCGATGAAAACTTCGACATCGACGCCCTCGATTCATCATCGGGTCACGCCCAAGTCAAAGCTTTCGACCTGAGCAAAGTTGGCAGCGATCCTTATGACTTCAACGCCGACGGCAAACTGTTAGGCTGGGGTATCCGCAACGCTGTTGCCGTTGCGGAAGACCCCGCAACCGGGAACGTTTGGGCTATGGATAACTCCATTGACGACATCACCCGCAATGGCGTCGACATACACGACAACAACCCTGGCGAGGAGCTGAACCTGCTCGGCACCATCGCCAACGAAACCGGACCCGGCAACTATGGCTACCCCCGCTGCTTCGCCGTCTGGGACACAGGTATTCCGCACAACAACTCGCTCAAGGTTGGTGACCAGTTCTCGATGGAACAGAACAACACCATGAACGACACTCGTTGCCATGACGATTATATTGCTCCGCGCCTTACCTTTCAATCGCATACGTCCCCTGTCTTCCTCAAGTTCGATCGGGACGGCTCTCAAGCATACATGTCATTCCGCGGTAGCTGTAAGTGGGCCTCCCAATCTAGGTCTGGTAGAAAAGCTGATGTTCTTTTTCACAGACAACCGCCCGAACCCTGTCGGCTACGCCTTGACTGCTGTTGAGTTCTCCAACGGTGAACCTGTCGCCAGCAGCGATTCGACCAGTGCTCTCAAGAACATCATGTTCAACAGGGACCTGTCCGCCTGCCCCGACCAATGCTTCCGCCCTGTCGGTCTTGCGTGGGACTCGCAGAACAGGTTATTCATGACCTCCGACAGCACTGGCGAGATCTACGTCCTTGTACAGAATGATACATCTCCCACCTCCACCACCCCGGGCACCATCGCAACCTCGACTTCCAAGCCTGACGCCGCCAGCGGACTCTCCCCGTCTGTAGTTATCGGCTTGACTGCAATGTGCGCTGCGTTATGGATGATTTTCTGAGTCGATCGAGATTTTTGGCGATCTAAGCTGGCGTGGAAGGGAAGGGAATACTCTACAACGGATGACCGCAGTATCCAGATATCGTACAACTATCTTACTGACACATGCGGGAATCATTATGACGGCAGATACTTGCTCCTCTTGCCGAGTCTATTACAGCCCATGATGGGACCCATCTTGGCCTTCACTTGGTATACTCGTCAGGTCTTTGGTCCACAAGAAGACGTATCTAAGGTGGTGGATCACGAACTGCCCTTTCAACGCAATCCGAGATTACCTCAGCGAAACGTTTCTGGTACTTCATTTTCGAAATATGGTGTTACCCGTCTCTTTTCTTTGAAAATGCTCACTGCGATGAACTCCTCGGCTGCCGCACTTAGCCCTCGCAGGCGAACTTGCTTCGAGCGTACGTCTTCCAGCTTAAAGAAATGGTGCATCATGAAGCTGCAACAAACGAACGAAGGCGTTTTGGATGCACCTTGTGGGCCGTCGTCGCTTCTCGGGAAAAGCCTTTCCGATGTTCAGGACTGTCAATTCCAGCGACGTCTATCCCCAGCATCTTCCCCGGTACAAGGCTCGACGATGGGGGGGATTCTGAGAACCAAAGTCTTCCGAGTGACCCCTTGCCCCCGTCTTCGTTTTCGGACTGGTTTCTTGGCCGGGCTCACATATAGGTAGATTTCCTGAACATCAAAAGTTGTTGAGGGCCGTCTTCTGATTCTGAGTGGCCAGGAATTCCGGGAAACTCTTGAGGTCCTACATGCATGCCGGCGGTCTTCCTAGCCACTGGACCAGACTGTATATCGTGAGAGGACAATGACTTGCCAAGGTCGTCCCCAGTGCCGCAGTGACCTCTTCCAACTAGGAAATGAAGTTTTCCATCTGTCTAAAACAGTGTATAGCCCTTTAATGGCTCCTTCTCCGTCAGGTGGTCCTCGGAAAGCCTTCTCTGACCACATCGACGCCTTGTGTCACCCACCTACCTGTCTTATCATCGGGACGGGAGGGTTTTGCTGGGGGGGCCCCGCTCCTACGCTTCCCTTTGCTCGGCAAGTTTTGACCCGTGTCGTTGTGTTGGTGCCTGGTGTGGTTGGTAACGTAAGCTTTGGAACTGCATTTTTGTCCAAAGTTCCGCCAAGAAACTGCGTAACCTCCGAGCGAGGTTCGCGCGCTAAGGAAAGGCCCAAGGGGGTTGGGGGTGAAAGAGACTGATAAATCCAGAAATCGACGATGTCCTGATTGGGCCCGAGCATCAGTTGGAGGCTTGGAGGCAATTCTCCTCATCAGGTATTCCCTGTGTATAAATTCTGTGCGGACTGTTCCACCAAAAATCAAGTTTATCTTTCGACGTTTCCTTAATATCGAACCTAGAATAGTGTGGCATGCTTCGAGTGTTTGTCGCTCTTTGCTTATTTTCCTGGCGCTCCTTCCATTTTCGTAATATTTCGTGGTACTTGGAGGCGTCTGTTCACCTTGAAGAGTGGATATAAAATCCTTATCCCCCTCCACCAAGTCCACCAGCTTCTCTCTTCTCACAACACCCCATTCACAAGGCTCACTTCTTCACATTCACAACAACCACCTTCACAACATCCACCTTCACAACACCCACTTTCACCCAAGATACCTTTCGAATGGTATTGTTCTCTCATTCCTCCTTGCTCTCCCTTAGAACAACCCACTAAAGGTGTTCACCACGTTTTCATACCTTCCCAGGTTTGAAAATATCATCCTCAAATGTGCTCCGAGGTCACGTGGTCCTGATGGAGTGCACCTCTTCCTCTGAGTCAGCTTCCCATCGCTCCTGCAGCTTGGATCCTCACTGAAGAGAATTGGTGAGTTCTTTTGACTTCTTTGTCTCCATTGGTCCTTGTTTCTGCTATCATCTTTTCTCCCACATTTGCATCTTCACATCTCAGACCCCCATCACTTCCATTCATCGCTATCATTTGCCGTTGTTCGTTACTTCTTTGACCTTGCCATCGCTCCTGCCTACCTCTGAGCTTTGCCTCGTGAAGGAAAGAGTGGGTTCTTTGTATTGTTTTCTTTTTGCTATTCCAAACTCCTGTTGCTATCATCACTCTTCTCCCCTCCCCAGTACCATCTTCACCTCCAACCTTCCCCCCTGCATCTATTTTTTTTTTTTTGGTCTTGGGACTGCAGCATGTCTTTGGACTCTGCCCTGCCCGGGGGAAGTAGTGTGGTCTCTCAATTTATATGGCCTTCCACACACACTTCTTCTAGTTCACATTCTGCTATCCTACTAGCTCCCATCACCACACACCTCCTTCACAGCTTCAAACTCTATCATGTGAACTTTTCCTCTGCTGTTCTTCCCGCTCATCTCGGGTAACTGGCCTCACAACATCCCTTGCTGTTATCGTTCTGTTAAGAAGTCTTCTTTGAAGGGCTTCACCACCTCATCAGCCCTATCCCCCACCGCTTTGGTCTTTATTTTCTAGCCAACAATGTGTGAGCTTTCTTCCTCGTCTCACCTCACACTAAATGTCCAAAATTTCCACGCCTTCCCAATTTCGTTTGCACCTTCCATTCACACAGAGACCTTGAGGCTAACTATTCTAAAGAGCAAACTGTGTGTCAGGAAGGTTATGATATTGTGTGAGGATTGTCTCTCACACCTGCCTCCTACAGACAGACTCACGCACGAGTGAGTAACGCATTTTCATACTTCCTTCAAGGGATTTCCTAGGCTGACACAGATCTCGCGTTCCAGGCATTCTCTCACTTACCTGCGGGGACAGCTTTCTGCAAGTTATCCAGCGCCTCGCGGGCAGCGGGCACATTCACTCCACTGATTCGCTCGGAGTCGCGCTTCCTTGAGCAAACCTCCGTCCTGCTACGCGTTTCACCCAAGACCCTCCAAGATGATCCGCGCTCCAACCCAAGAGCTCTCCAATCCAAAGGAGCTGTGCCGTGCCATTGAGTTTGCCTGTTCCAACAACGCGACAATAAGACATCAGTTCTGTTGCTCCAAGGGGCAAGCAATCAAAAAAGCCTCAATGGCATTGATGCATCCCCTCGGCTATTGTTCCAAACGAAGATTCGAACCTGAACAATTTCCGGCCTCGCCAGTCACACAAGTGAAGACTCCTTCCGGATGTCTGTCAACTGGATCATTTCGAATCCTAACCATGACTGCGTCGACAACATTTCCTCCCCAACCACTAATATTGGTATCAATTTCGACGACGACAAGCCTCCTTCAGGAATCAGCTCCTTCTCCTTCATGTCTCAATCTCTCTCCAAAGGCCCCAGGAGACAACCAATCTCATCACCTCAAGCTTCAATCCAGTCCACGTTGGAATCAACCAGCTCCTACGAATTCCAGTGGGGCGGCATCATGCCTGCGCAGGGCGCAGCATCCATGCCGGCACCGAGAGATGCACAGTCGCCCCCCCTGAGCTCCAAAACAAGGCTTCCGAACAAGGTTCGTTGCGTCCCCCGAACAGTCTTTGCTGCAGGCAAGTTGCGTTCATATGTCTTTCTCTATCTTTCCGTTCACTCCTCTTCTCCCATTTCAAACTGTATTCAACGGAATGTTGACTGACTCATGCCAACAGTTTGAATCCACGTCAACTCAACGTTTCCATTCTGCGAAGTTCAAACATCACAACAACCATCTCCCACGCCGAGACTACCACCACACTGTGGTCCGTCTGTTTGAGACTCCATCCCATTCGCCGGCGTCTCGATGCTTCGCCATCCCGAAACCAAAATGTCAGCCCTTGAGGCACATGACTTGCAGACTGCCCGACTTTCAGAAAAGCTCAGGTTGGCTACCTAGAGCTGATGGAACTTGTCCTGCCAGCTCAGAGCTTGTCGTCATCAGGAGAACACCCGTTCCGACAAATGAGTTTCAAAAGTGGGATGTTTGGGAGCGTCCCCCATTTGAGCATCGCCTCAAAAGTTCGAAAACCTCTGTTCGAAAAACAGCATTCCGTTCGAATCCTCGACGATGAAGACTGGCCTTCCAGGCAATTTGGATGTTTGAAACCCTCGTTCGAAGTTCTGTTCCAAAAGCTTCGTTCGAATCCCTCTTCGAACTCGCTCAGCTGAGCAGATGACGGCAGTTGGTTCCCCGGCAGATCGGCATTCATCACAGGATTCTGCGGGGGCCAACTGCTGTCCGTTCCAAACAAAACGGCGTTGAAAATGCTTTTGTTCCAAAAAAACAATGTTTCAAAAATTTGCACAAAACTTTGTTCAAATTAATCGTTCGAATGTATGAACCTTTACGAACAGGCGGCGGCGGTTGGCTCCCCCCGATTATGATTCACGACTCATGGGGGGGTCAACTGCCGTCTGTGCAAATCAAGGGGTTGGTAATTTGAACTTTGGTTCAAATTATTGCTTGATATGAACCTTTACGAACATACTGCGGCGGCTGCGTCCAGGAACGGCAAGGATTATTCGTTCCGGGGCCGGCCGCCCGCAGTATGTGTTCAAATTGGGTTTGGTAATTTGAACTTTTGTTCAAGTTATTGTTCAAAGCGATGAACCTTTACGAACATATTGCGGCGGCTGCGTCCTGGAACGGCAAGGATTATTCGTTCCGGGGCCGGCCGCCCGCAGTATGAGTTCAAACTCGGCCTGGAGATTTGAATGTCTGTTCGAATTTTCGTTCTTACGAACAAATGGCGGTGGCTGCGTCCTGGAACGGCAAGGATTACTCGTTTCGGGGCCAGCCGCCGCCAAAGAGAAACAATGAGTATCGGCCATCGACATCAACATTCAATGCACTCGACCCTCCATCCTTTTCCCCCTACACGCCTCGACGACTGGAAGCCTGGTTCATCGGCCGCATCTCTGTTCCAACCCCGAGTTCGAACATTATCCGTCCAGCAAACCAAGTTTCTCCGTTCAGTCGCCGTGTCATCAAGAATCACGAGCTAGGCTCCTCAGAACATGTTCGAAATAAGCTCGTTTCAACAAAACTCAGACTCTTCCAACAAACGTCTAGCAAAGTCCTCTCTTCCGACTCACAACCTCTCTCCTCTCCTCTCCACACCAACGCTCTTGGGCGTCCCGTCTCTCTCATCCCACTCTTCTACTCTACTCTTCGCTCGTCTATCGGAGGCCTTTGGAAAGTCTCAGCTGCCGAGCCATTGCCACAACGTGAGTACACTCAGCTCCATTTCCCAGCTTCACCAGATCTAACGTGCTTAATTCCAGGATGAAGCAGTGCTCCCACATGTTTGAATCAAGCTTAAACCGCAGTTCCTGGGAAACGTGTGGCCGATGCTACCTCGCGAGCTCCATCTCTAAGTCGAATGCTTTGCTGGCATCAGTTGCTCCAACATGCGTCAGCTCCAAGCCTCCAAGAAGCGATGGAATCTGAGCCCGCGACACTCTGACTATGAAAGCCCACTTCAAGGTAGCAACCTATTGATGTTGGTTTGCTTTCCAGGACAAAACACAAGCATGTCAGGGCCCGCGACCCGGTGGCTTGGAAATGAAGGGAAAAGGTGATGGAAAAGGACGAGATGGAAGGGAATAGCCGAGGCACAGTGTAAGCTCAATCATCAGATCACAAAGACTTCCGCGAAACTGGACCTGGAGGATGGGCTTGCAAAAGGTTTACAATGGTAGTTATGGATTCACTCCCATCACCAACGCCTACCGCAATTCTGCGGCTTCTGTTTTCATGATTCAATTGCAGTTCCAATCCTTCTTCGTTCTGGGTCTGTCGTCGTCCGAAAACGCCAGCTCGAATCTGACGCAGTTCCAATGCGCCCGAGCCGCTCAGTCTTGCTCCACGGCTTCCCTCCCTCGTCTGCCGAGCGGAAACTTTCGACGGGCGCTTGTGTCCTTCTTTGAAATAATTTATTTCTCAAGTTCTGTTTCAAATTGTACCGCTTCAACACCGAGATCTGATTGCTGCGCCTGTGGTCTGTCTGTTCGCATTCCAGCCTGTCCCAGCTCCAAAGCCACAGTACGAACACAAAACTTATGCGCCAGAAACCTTGCCGCTGGAAGAAGAGACTTCGAGTACTACATTGCTCGAATTACTCATCCTCGCGGCTTTTCGCTGCTCAATCTTATCACGCACCAGCAAGCTCAAAGCTGCTTGGAACTCGGGCGAAACGAAGGCAGCCTATTCTCCCTTAAATGGCCACGTTTACATTGACTGCCACGGTTCGTCCTGGTTTGAAACTGTTCGCCATGTCTTGCGAGCGATCATGCTCTGACAAAGAGCGTGTTCGCCGTTGCAGACCACGTCAAGCGGTCGAGTCTGTACCCCCGCCAAGCTACGATTGGGTGCTCTGAAGCGGTGAGTCAAAGATTTCCAAGCCGTACAAGCATGCTTGCTGACAACTTTGGTGCAGGGTTTCCATCACTTCTCAACGCAGTATACGAAAAAGAATGCAATTGATCCACGGCAAAGACCGCTCACGGGTAGCTTTCCGCTTCTATCTATTCATACAGCACCGTACTGACTCCCCCGAGCCAGGTTTCTACAGCATAGCTACAAGGCATTCAAGACAGGCGGCGCTCCCAAATCTACCTTACAGAAGTACAGGGAACCGCGACGACAAATGGTTGAAGCCGCTGGAGCTTTCTCCCATGCTTAGTGGGCCCAAGTCCTGCAGGGTGAAGACATACAATAAGAAACCTCACAAGAGACCAACTTCAGCTTCAAGGGAGGCTCATGAAAGGGAATGATTGGAAGGTTGGGCATACGATGTCATCAGGCAGTTGAATGGGGAGAAGAAAAGGCGCAGGATTCGTGTGATTCGAAGGACAAGATACCAAGTTTCGATGCAAGAGGAAGTCTGATATCGCATTCATTATCGCCCACAACAATCGTCTATCGATCTAATCAAGTAGATGTTGCCAAGTTTGAAAAAGGCGACAATTGTCTAACTGTGCAGAAACAAGGTGATCAACGCGTCCTCTCCATCACCTGAACCCACATGTCCGATATCACGAAGAGACCCATAGCGTTGTAGGCCTTCCACGGACAAGCAGGGTCAATCGGAGCGAGATCGAAGTTGCGCAGAAGCTGCTTCCAAGGATGGAGTTAGTGAAGTGCCCTCCAATATTGCAACCAGTAGAATATAAACATGAACTTACCTCAAATATCGTCTTGGCAATCTCGATCTGAGCAACAGTCTTTCCCAAGCACATGAACCTCCCGTACCCGAAAATCAAGTCGTTGACGCTCATCATGACATCAAGCTTGTCCTCATCTTGCTCGAACCATCTCTCAGGTCGGAACGCCTTCGCGTCCTTGCCGTACGTGTCCTCGCTCCGATGCATCGCGTTCGCCGAGTACCCGATACAAACTCCCTCGGGAAGAAACACAGCCTCGCCGTTGACCGTCACCGTGTCTCCCCCGGCCGGTGCGTCTCGGGGGAAGATGTTGACCACCGGCGGTCTCACCCGTAACGCCTCTCGGATCACGGCTTGGAGATACGGTAACCTCCTTGTCTGCTCCAGGGAGATCAGCCGTTGGCCTTGCGCTGGCGCAACTCCTTCTTTGACAGCCTCATCGATCTCGCGCTGCAACTTGGCATATACACGGGTATTCGTCATAATCTGAAGCAAGGTGCCCCGGATCGCGGCCGCAGTCGTGTCCGATCCCGCGATAATCTGCTCGAGCGCCTCGGACCTCAGCTCATCCCCAGTCAGGCCGTGCCGAATGAACGAAGCGAGCATATCGGACTTCTTCTCCGTTTCTTGTGCGGCGCGCTCGTCGACGGCGCGGAAACACGCCGCAATCATCTTACCGAACCCGTTCTTGTCCTCCAGCGAAGGCGCGACGAACCTGCCGATGACGGGTGCCTGCGCCAGCCAGCTCATGCCGATGGCCAGGGTGAAGTTCGAGACCGAGATGCCCTCGTCGCTGGACTTGAGGTAGTCGTCGACGTCGGCGTCGTTCTTGAGCATCCCGAAGGTCTTGCCCAGCCCGACGCCGGAGACGACGTCGAGGGTGAAGTACTGAATCTTCTTGGCCAGGTCCATAGGGACGACCTGGGTTTCGGTGGAGAGGTACTCGTTGCGGATGAGATTGAGGAGCTCGGCGAGACCGGCGTCGATCGTGGCTTCGAGGTCGAGGTTTTCTCTGCCGGAGTACTTTGCGGCCAGTCAGCCACGTTTGAGAGCGGGTTGAGAGCAGTCATACACCCGGAGCCATTTGCTTCCGCCTGTGATCATGCTTCGCGTTGTCTGTTTGGGTGAAGACGTTGTCTCGTTGGTACTCGACACGGCAGGCGTGATAATACCAGTCCCCTCGCTTGTAGCCGGGGTGCTTGTTCACGTGTATCCAGACCTCTGGGGAGGAGGTTACCACAATGCCTGGTGCTATGCGTACGATGGGGCCTGGGGACTGTTATCGGTGAGTGACACGAGTCGGAGAAAACCACCATATACCATATTTTTCGTTCAGCTCTCCGTACCACTCATGAACGTTTGAAGTCAGGATGTGCTTGCTATGCGCCCAATGCGTGACGCCCGTCCACCATGGTCCGCCAAACTTGCGCAACTTCGTGAAGATGATAAGTCGGTCGATGACGGAGTAGAGGCAGACTAGCCCGCCGAGGACTGACAGCGTCGCCAGACTGGAGAGCGAGCCTAGCAGCGCCATCGGTGAAGATTTGGAGATGGGCGAGTATCTCTGGAAGACGACGCGCGACCTGCGCAGCAGCTATCAACCGTCCCTCTTTTCTATATATGCCATGCTTCCCCCGCATCATCATCTGCTCGCTTGCAGAGCATGCTAAATACGTCGTGTTTCCACCTTGCAATGGCGACTTCCAATCAGGACTCGGCTAAATATCAGCATATGCGGTTCGGATGTTCCCCTGCCCGACATGGTTACTGCGCCCAGAAGGAATGCGGGATGTGCATTGGTCTGATTCGGTAGCGACTTTGGTGCCGAAGTCACCTGCATCAACGGTTCTCATTTCCATACCGTTTTTCTTTCCCTGGTGGGCGTGGATCAACAACCTTACTCGCAGAGTTCGCGACTTTCCGAGTCCCGCTGGCTTCGGTTACTCATTTCATGGACCCATTGGCATCAGATAGCTGTTCCATACCTTTAAAGCCTTGTCTTTCGTCGTATCCCCCCGTATTCGAAATTGTGAATGTTGACTGTTTCGGGGGGAGTGCTATATATGCAATGGCTTGTGGATGGGTTTAATGCAGCACAAGAAAATCTCACTGTCTCCAAACCCAGGACACAGCATTAGCAGCCCAAAATGTCTGATGCAGAGTCGCCGAGTGCGCCCTTTGTACTTTTTGCCTGTCTCGTGTCGGCTGTAATTATCTAGAGTTGCTGAGCCAAGTTAGCTGAAGAGCTGAGGATCTATATTGGTAGAGAATTTCTCTCCCCAATGACAAAACTTGCAAGCATTCTACTAGGATAGCCTCTGAGTATAGCGCCCGGGTAGCTACGTTCGTCTGGGTCAATATCCATGTAGTCCAATAGAGGACGATCGCGGGATGACCAACGGCAGGGCAACATCAACGCCTATAAGGAAACAATCAGTGACATAGGCTGAAGCAGCGGACATGATTGCGTTTCTTCTGGGGCGAGAAGCCAGAAGTTCTGGAGTCAGGGAATAACATATCTTCAGCCTTGGTGAGGTCTGTCCTTGATTGGACGCATCAAGAGCTTCGAAGCCATCTCAGACGCATCAGCTCGAGGGACAGTACGTACTGCTCCCGCTCAGGACTCGACCCCGAAGAAAGCAGACTCTTTCTTGACGGAATCCGTCCGGCTATAGCAACGTCTCGGCTGGTGGCTGCCTTGGGCTACAAAGGCGCTGATTCACTGAAAGAAAGCTGGCGACCCTCGATTTCAGATGCAGGCTTGTTTTTGATTGGCTCAGAGTCCATCAACAGTCTTCACGCGACTTCCTTTCTGAGAGGAGGGAATTCACTGCAGCAACACACGTGACAGCTCTGCTCTTGAAGCTGGAAAAGGAAAAAAAGACGTCGACCTGCAGCCTCTTGCCTGTCTTTAGTGCCCCCAATCAGCCAGAGCCTTCAACTCTCAAGCTCACCTTTAAATTCTCCGCCTCTGCCCAACTCTCTCACTTTGTCCATCACCACAACAACAATCTTTCACCAAAACCTCCTTCACAAACACTTCAATCTCCCAACTCGCTCACCTACCCCAACTCCATCTCTCCTCTCATCTCTTCTATCCCACCGCCAAGATGAAGTTCAACACCGTCCTCGCTTCCCTCATCATCGCCTTCATGGGCGACTCTTCCACTGCTGCCTCTGTTCCCCGCGGCACCATCCAGGGCAATGGTGTTATTGAGGCCCACGGTGTTGTTGAGGCTAATGGTGTCGTCGAGGCCCACGGCATCATCGAGGTCCTCTCCGTCGAGGGTGGTTTTGCCTCCTCTTGCACCAACATCCACATCGACTCCCGTATCATCAACGGTGGTCAGCACATCTACTCTGTCTACGCCCACTGCACTGGTCACCAGGAGACCTCCTACAACACCAACATCCAGCTCAACCGTTGCCTCAAGAACTTCAACGGCGACTTGGAGTGGGCCGACATGTAAGTATACACTCAGCTTGTCTTCCCAGCCCGATCGATCGAGCCAAAGCTAACACTCTCGCCAGTGGCTACTTCGATGACTCTTGCAAAAACTGCAGCCTGGTCACCAACGACAAGAATGAGGAGGAGATGATCCTCACCTGCACCTGCGGCACTGGTGGCCGAGGCGACAAGACCGCCTCCATCAACCTCAGTAAGCGCTTCCACCCATTCCTACTCTTAACACGCGTGCTGACCTCTGTCTCCAGACGATGGTATCCGCAACGAGGCTGGCACTCTCTGGTGCGGCAAGCAGATTGGCAACCGCAACTAAATCTTACGCCTCCCACCTTGGCTTTCTTCGGGGTCAACCACTTTCTTGCAAGACTGGCATAGATGGTTTTAGATGGATGGTCTCGTATCCATACATGGCTTGGCATGGCGTTTTAGATGATGATACCCTTGGAAGCAGTGTCCCTTCACACTGGTTCAGGAATGGAAATCATGGCTCTTAGAGGCTTTTGCAGTTGCGGGTAATAATGACACCAATTTCCAACCTTTTTTTTTCCGTGACTTTGACTCCTTCCTACTTTGTTTTGTGTGCGTGAAGAAATACTTGCGTGACGGCACGTCTTCTGCTTTGGGCTGCTTTGTCTTGTTGTTCTCCTTCACGTGACAGCAGCTCACCCCACCTCACCTCACCTCACCTCATTACCTCACTTGCCTCAGGCGAGGATCTTTGTTGCCCATTATTTCAGGGCTCTGGGTCTTTACTGTTCTAGATCAAATCATCTTTTTCTTCAATAACAGCAGGGACAGGCTATTGCATTTCTCCTGCTTCCCAACTCAGTCACCACCTGCTCAAAATCTTCTACTCACAACACATCCAGCCAAACCAACACCTGACACCGCGATGTGATTTCATTTTATTCACTTCCCCGTCATCGTTCTCGCATGAGCCTGCAGGTTTCTTTTGCAGCAATTACTTTTCGCGCTTTCTCTTATTCTTTGGCGCAAAATTGGACCGCTCAAAAGGGTTGGCTGTTATACCCTCTGCTTCTTCAGAAGGACGCTTTTACCATCAGGCAGATCAGCATTGAAGTTTTGGTAAGATACGGACGCAATGGTCGTCTTTTTGAGGCCCCCAATTCAACGTTTCGATATCAGCTCTGCTAAGCCGCCTGTTGCAGGTCCCAAGTTGGGGTTTTGAGGCTATCATAGCTTCCCACCATCTCAATTGCAATTATTTGGCCCCAAGGTGGTGCGCCGTTCGGATGTCGCCATCATCAAACGGCGCCAGACTTGGTTGCTGCCAGAACCACTGTCCCGCGCAAGTTTCGGAAGAAGGTACGGCAACCGCGCCAGCCCACTCCGTTTCAACCAAAGTGGCCAGAAATGAAGTCTTCGGGCAGCTCCAACCTGCCGAACAGTAAGCCGATCAACTATTCCTCATCCTCGGTATACATCATATTTACTACGGATGTTGCCGACTATGTTCAAAGCAACCCTGATGCGAGTTTCTGTGGCCACCTTTGCCCTATTATCATTAGCCTTTCGGGTAACACCACTTAAATATGCCCTGGCCCTGAAAACACGGTGGACGAGCGTGATGACACTGACGAGTCTGGCTGCGGACATCACAACTCTGGTGGGCGCGCCCATCTGTTTACCCCAGCTCTTGTGTTTGGCTACGGGGGTGGCTCAGCTCATTCGGGCACACAAAGGATTCTGCACAATCATGGGATCTCGAAGTCGTGGACGATCTGCTTCCGCTACCAACATCTACTCTGGAGGGCTAGGAAATCTCATCTTGATCATGGCTTCTCCTGGTTAATATTCAAAGCCAAAAGGAGTCTGAAGATCAGCTTGAATTCGCAGTCGAGACCAAAGGCGGTTTGAGAGCCAAACTTCCTGGTTATCACGACCAAGAGTATCAGTTCGAACACATTGAGGTGAGATTTCTGCCGCTGAACTTCGTTCTCTTGTGTTCAGTCACTAATCTCACCCTAGACTTCCAGAATTTGCGCTCTGAAAATGCAATTGACGTCTCCGAATCACGCGAAGATTCCTGGCTCGGATCGGTCGAGAGGTGTCTGAAGCGACGCATGCGCAAATCGAAACGTCTTCGCTAGCTCGAAAGGAACCACCCAACCACCCCCCCCCCCCCCCTTTGCCAGTTTCGATCGTCCATCATTCCGGGGACTCTTGGTAACAACTTCAGCGATACTTGACTTCACCATCAGCAGTTGTTACGCCAGAAAACCCTTCGTGGCACCGCTGAAAAGAAGTATTTGGCTTCATTCCGCCCCGAATTCTTTCCTTCTGACGACACACAACGCTCACCATTCGTTGCCTCTCCGCCGAGTTTGCCGCATAAGAAAGAACCTCCGCGGTGGCATCCAGGGACAGGGTTCCAAGCAGTCATTTTATCTCGACTACTGTTTGCCCCGTAGCTTTGGTCCCGAAATTTTCGTTTCGGAGCGAACGGGGTTTCACTCGCGTCAAAGATCAACATCAAGGGCATCAGTAAGTTCGCCAACTCAGGTGGACTACAGTTCGAACACAGACATTGTTCTCTGTTGTTTATCGGAAGGGGATTTCGGTCCGGCATAATCCAATATCAGTCTTTGAAGAGGCAACGCGAATCAGCTGAAATCCACGCAGCTTCTGCTAAGCACTTCACTCGGCCTTGGCCTGAAAAGGATGACTGTGGTGCTGTTTCCACCAAAACAAAATCATGTTGGGCTTCATGCAGCACAGGAATGCGATTTCCAAGGAGCACCTTGGTTTCAGAGATGTTTCAATCCTATCAGGATTCCAGAAACTGCAGAGCAGCCTCTGCTAAATGCATCACAACAGGGCTACCAATGGTGCCTACGGAAACGCAGTATCTCTGAGAGAGAGGCCATCCATATCGGGACCAACACTTGCGGCTTGTTACCTTGCTTCGCCGCCGCTGCTGGCGGATCGGCGATTCCTTCGAAAATTCGGCGACAACAGGTGCTTCGTACTCATTTACCAATTTCCTTCCAGTTCATTGGAAATCAAACGTGGCCTCGCGCAAGGAGTCTCGGTCTCCGTGGCAGAAAATCACGAGTTGATGTCTCAATGTGTCGGTATTTCACTACCCAGTCTGACTCTCTAGTTCCAGAGCTAACCATTCGAATAGACCTCTGAATCTTCATTTCAGAGTTTGCAACGCGCCAACCAATGTTCCTCTGAGAAGATGATCACCGTCGATGCGCGTTTCATCCCGCATATACTCAACGGGGCCCGGCCTCTTCGCTGATTGCGAGAGTTTCACGAAGCGTTCGACTTGAAGTTCAAAATGGCTCAGCACCCTAGCAGGATCTCCTATCGCACTTCCGACGACGACAAAGCGCGGCTAATCGTGGCGGAATGAGTCCTGGCTATACTCATTGGCTGATCGCCCCACGTGGTATCGGTGTCTATGGGAAGAGAAGCGTTGCCCAGCACTTCGAACACATCGTGTTAAGTGAATCATCATGGAGGCAATCAATCAGTTTCCAAACGCACCGGCGGTTTCGAACGCTGTTCGAAAGCTCTTGTGAAATGATGCAGCAACCATCATAAAGTTGGAGATCGCGGCTTCCAGGCTTGGAACTTTCTCAATTCACACGAGCTACAAAGAAGGAGCTTCTCAAGGGAGTCCAGACCATTATCAGAGCCAATTTGAGGTCTCTCAAATATCCCACGAACGTCATCGACTATCTTCACGTCAAAAGGACTTCATCAGACCCTGCGGTCTGATAGCGCAGCTGAACTCAGCTTCAACGATACTTGTCGCCTCTATAAACCTGTCGCGCTCGACGAACTGGCACTACCAGCCGTCAAAGTTTTCATCGCAGGGTATTGTTCTCTTAGGCCCCTCCTTTTCTCTCCTCCACGTTCGAATCAAATTCTGGGACAGTCTCCGTGGCATTTGTTCGAAGTACTTGCTCGAATTTTGCTGACTTCCGGCGGGTCTGGCACTCTCATCGCCCCAGCGATCATTTGGTCTTGCATCAGAAAGTTCAAAAATCACGTTCCAATGACGAAGTTCAAAGCAGAGATGTACGAGACAGAACCCAGCTTCAAGTTCTTTTGACTTCGTTTCAATTTACTGTTCGAACAACAGGTGAAAACGGGCACCGACTGCCATTGTTCAAATCTCCCGGACCTTTTCCCGGACTCCCTGGCTTTAGACTATGGCTGGGACGAGTCCATAGAGAAGTACTGTTATCTCCTCTATGAACTCCGTTTCCTATGGATCCTGGAGGCTGGAGCTTCATGGCGTAAACCTCTCAGGGTCCTGGCATCGTTTCAAAAACCAGAAAGTTTCAACTGTTTCATTTCGTCCCCCTTGACGATTCAGGTTCAAGAACTTCTCCCTCCACCGGAGCTAAATGTTCCTTTTGGATGTTCCAACAACAAAGCGGGCCAAGTCTTCTCGCATACGGGCTCGACAAACTACGGGTGCAAGTAGCATATCTCACCCTCAGTCCTCCTCTGCAACGACTGCCCGTTCGAACCAATTCTCAACTTCGACAGCAGTGTTCCAAACAAAACCTCAACCACAATAATGGAGGCATAATACAGTCAAGTCCGCCTTCATTGGTAAGTACAGCTTTGTGTGCAGCAGGTGCGTCCCCATCACTATTCTCTTCCGGCTTTTCCATGCTGACCGTCACGTAGCTGAGGGGCGCACTGGGCTAGATGCATCACAGATGGGCTGTTTCAATCAACATGTGAGTCCTCTAGATTTTCCACGCCT
Source organism: Colletotrichum euphorbiae (assembly GCA_037178605.1). Lineage (NCBI taxonomy): Eukaryota > Fungi > Ascomycota > Sordariomycetes > Glomerellales > Glomerellaceae > Colletotrichum > Colletotrichum euphorbiae. Next base: position 43,133 of record JAXCEF010000103.1, read on the forward strand.
CATCGCTGTTTCTGACCTTTCTCAAGTGGCACCCGTGCGCTTCACGAACGCCACCAAGGTTAGAGCCCTTCTGCCTAACAACAGCAAGCTCAAACGTCTCTGGACACTGACTCAGCACGATGCCCATGCGACAAGATTCGGCATTGCAAATGGATGTTTTTCTTCCGCGAGGCACGTGTCCATGGTGCTGGATTCAGTAGTTGGGTCGGGAATTTGGATCGGGAATTTGGTGGTTTTGTCCATTCAGAAGTGGTTGGTCCCATCGTTTGCACGGCTATGGATTTCTTCAATTTCAAGCACCCTTCGCTGCACTCGAATAACTTCAGAGCGCGTCGATGCCCACATGATACGAACAGAGCAATGAACAGTTGAACACAATTGAATGAATGCAAATGAAGTCTAGATTTTGATAGGCTGAACGTGAACTGCAATAGTCTGGGCGTGCCGTCGAGCATCAGAATAGAGGCACACGGCGTTTAATGGCGGGCCGGCCGATGGGACACAGCAAGACAACCGAAGCTTCACATTAGGCGCATGGAAGTCATGATTTGGAGAAGACATATGGGATCTGTATTTAAGAGCCAAGTGGCTATAACCTCATCGAAGAGGGAAGAAGTAGGTTTCGTAGACATAGAAGAGTCGTTCCATCGTACTTCTCAATCTCACTGAGATATGAGAGGATATCGGGAATCATTTCATAATTCTTGTTCCATTTTCATCATTTTTTTCTTGCCATTCGCTGTTTCGTTCTTTTCGTATGTTCATATCGTGATGTTGTATCGTAAGACCGCTCTTAGCGGTCGGACTCGGGACTTGCTCAGGGCAACTTTCGTTCGTCATGTTACACTCAGCACACCCCGACATAAGTAGTTGGGTGTGTCGGATGTCTTTGGGGGAGATTCCAACACGGATGATATATGTATCTCTCGTGTCGGCAGTTTGTTACGTGACAAACCGCCGCCGGGGTTACATGTAACTTGCCCACGTCTGGACGGTCCGCAGACGCAGACTGGCGAGACTAACGGGCAGCTTGAGGGGTGCGTTCTTGTTCTTGGTGGGTCCGTTGAGGCAGGAGGCCGGGATCTCGACGGTGGACTCGTCGAAGCCGGAATGGGCGCCCGAGCCGTGCAAGCCGGTCGCCTCAAGCTTCTCGAACTCCTCCTTCAGGCTCTCGACATACGAGCTCTCTCTCTGGGCTTATGTCTCTGTTAGAATGATAGTGGTCCTGGGATTCGAGATGATTCTCGCTTACTCTCAGTCACGTCGGTCCTGTTGTCAAAGTTGACGGGCCAGATGGGCTCTGATGCCGAAGCAATCTCAGCGGGGCATCCTGCGGCTGCAGCAGCGCCTTGTCCTTCGGTCGAAAGACCAAAAAGCAGTGCCAGCAGCACCGACAGGAGCCCCATCAGCCTCTGCCACGGAGGCGAGGCCTGGGCCATGCTTGCTGTTGTTAGGTGGGTTCTCGCAGATGACCTCGGAAGAGGGTGTCTTCAAAAGAACAGAATGATCAGGAGACTCGGGTTCTTACTGGTCTTTAATACGCTCTTTTTCGCAGCAGACACCCCGTGGAGATTCGGCCAAGCCGGGGGGGCAATGAGCGGTGGACATCGCGGTTCGGCCAGCCACTCGACTTTTCCTCTTTCCGCCGCGCAAACTTTGTTCGGCATCAGTATTCAGTTCTCTGTCTGACTTCATCGATGAACAAAAGTCTTCAAGTGGACTAGTGTATCTCATTTGACCATGCACCTGTGGGCTGGGCGTCTGGCGGTAAGGCATTGGCATTGGCGCATGGTTCGTCTGAAAGTTGGGTCTCGAGTCCAAAGCTGGGCAATCATGGGTTTCTTTGTCGAGAAACCCACTGCGACATGTTCCCGACGAACCGGAACGCTTCGCAGGAGCCTTATCCTGGGCGCGGTATTAGGGTCGTGATTGGAGCGAAAGACATCGTGGACGCTTGGGGAGGGCGTTGGACAGGGGTCAACATCTCACCGCAAGACTGGCAGACGAACGACTCCACCGGACCCCGGTCGACGGAGTTCAGACCCAGATTGCGTGATTCGCGTGAGGTTCCGGGGTGAGCTGGGCCTGTTCGTACCCAACCCTCTTGCTTATTTCGCGAAGCGACCGATCTCAGTCGGCCCGGATTAGCATGGAATAAGGTAGACCGCATCCCGGAGATCGCGCCGGCCGAGTCGGATGGGACGGAATTTTGCTCTCGGAGCTTAGGTCCCGACATAAGCCGGCACGCGCCAAAAGCTCAAGCCGAAGTGTGAGTGGAGGAAACGCGATAGATTGGCTGAAGATTATCAAATCATCTGATAAGATGCAGTCGACCAATCATAACTTCTATACCGATCAACGATCTTCCACATGGCCATGGTATCCCTGCCGAGTCTTACGATCATGCCCCGTACATTGTCTTCTGGTTCTTTGTTCCACGAGACCTCTTTCTTTCTTTCTTGTATGGCTACCCTTGAGAAAGCGCAATTTCCGGTTCTTTGAGCTCTCCATATGTTGTTAGTACTCTCAGCGCCCCTGCGCCCGAAGGCTTCCAACTCGCCGTGAACTTGCACTACGAGAGACACTGAAGCCTGGTCTAATTCCCTCTAAAAGTAGAATCTACTCACAAAAGATGTGGACCTTCGGCTTTCTTGGCCGATGAGACTTGATCTGCTAATCTGCATATGGTGCTTGGTTAAGTTTCCTAATTTCGCAAGTTATAGGGCCACTAAGATGGTTTCCTGGGCACGATTGCATGTGTAGTTCCTTGATAATCGCCTAAGAACTCTCAGCTATAAAGACGCGTCGGCACTTTGATAATCGGTTGATGTTATGATTGTTATCTTATAGTTTTCGCTCACTACGTAGCCACCCAAATTTCAAGAATCTTAATTAGTCCGGATAACGCTGCTAAGATGAAGCTGCTAATTACTCTCGCTATCTTTACCTCAATAGTTGCCTCTCTAGAGTGGCTTCTGGTTGTTCCCCTCCACGTCCGATAGCTAACTAGCGGGCCTAAGTATGAGTGCCACGCCGACTGCGGTGCGTCCTTTTTCTTCATATAAGGACGATCTTTGATCCGTTGCTGACTTTATGCAGGTTATGCTATCCTTGGCGCCGAGCAAGAGAGTTACTGTACTAATGAGATGTGGATAGGTCTTCTGGAGGGATGCCTCGAGTGTGCTGAGGAGTATGATATCTGGTAGTACTACGGGGAAGACGTAAGGGAGGCTGCTGAGGGTTGTAATCTTGATGCGACTCCCGTTTCTTTATCCAACAGCACGAGCAATGCGACCAAAACCAAAGGGACTAGTGCAATGGGATCCACGTCTTCTTCAACCACTAGTGGCGTGAGTTTTCGGAATTTATAAGTTATAGACGAATAGCTAATCGAGGTTTCAACAGACGGCGACTGGCGACTGGCGAGTCCAGCATGGCAAGTTTGAGTCGGCCAGCAACTTTTATGTTCGGCGCGGCCATCTTTGCTGCTGTCCAACTCATTTAGATAATTCACCCAACACAAAGTTTTCTCTGGGTGCCTCAATCACGTAAGAGGGATATGTAACCCCGGAACACTGAAGATAGACGCACGTAGTGGTGTAAATGTTAAACTTTATGGTGCACTGGTGTCCGTTAGTTTCTTACATGATGCCCAGATTGCGCATATTGAAGATTGACAAAGCATGGCAGGCCAGGCAAATTGTTCTTTAGGGACTTCATGGGTACTTTCAAGGCTGGTGCTGATTCCGTTCGCGGAGCTCTGCATCTCACTTGGGTCAACTCTCTCAGTCCGATTCGCCCGTCATCGAAGAACATGTCACGAAGCGGGATTCCGAGAGCTACGAAACCACGACTGCTCTTTACTGATATTTTACCAAATAGCAAACGCCCATGCAATGTACCAGCCAGCTATTCCAAGCGTCTTGCTTATTTGTACACAGAAAGCTCCGCATGGAGTAGTAAAGAAAAGAAACATCGTCCATCACCCAAAGAATCATCCAAGCACGCTCCTGATAAAGCCTGATTGTCAGACCGAGTGGTCCGTCAAATCCCAAGAACCTCGTCGCACTTGTTTAGGCAGAGCCAGTGGGCTCAGCGGGCAAGCCAGAGGGAGCACCAGAGGGGCGCTCGCCGCCGAAGCCGGGGAAGCCGCCGGAGGGCTGGGCAGCACCGGGGACCTGGGTAGGGAAGCCGGAGGGGAAACCGGAGGGGATGCCGGTGCCGTGTTTCTTGCCGCGGCCGCGTCCCTTGCCCTTACCGGTAGGGCGGGCGCCAGAAGCGCCAGTGCCGGTGGGGGCACCGGTCTCAGCAGCCTCGTTGTCAGCGGAGCGGGTGTGGCGGCGGGTCTCGAAGCCAGAAGGGCGTTGACCGCCGAAGCCAGGGAAGTCACCACCGAAACCGCCAGAGGGCTGGGCAGCGCCGGGAACCTGGGTAGGGCGCTCGCCGGTAGGGAAGCCGGTGGGGAAGCCGGCGGGAACACCGGCAGGGACCTGGTCCTCACCGTCCTGGGCGAAAGCGCCGGCGGTGAAGGCGGCGAGGAGGTTAGTAGCGATAATGTTGGCCTTCATCTTGATTGTTGGTTTCTGGGAATGACTGAGAGTCGGTTTGTTGTTTGAGTTGGAAAGTTGGAACGGAATGTGTGAAAGAACGAAGAAAAGCTTGGTATCAAGAACGGGACAGAAGACTAGCTTCAATGCTGTGAATGAAAGTGATGGAGATAGGGTAGGATGACGGTCGAGAAGGAGACTAGCTCTTGGAAGAAAAACAACTCAATCTTTATATCAAAATGAACTAGCCACAGCTGGCCCATGTTTCTGGCTCATGGACCGCTCAAAAGGCGTCAACCGATTCAGCAACATGGCGAATATGCTGAACCGTTGCGCCGTCGGACGAGATACATCTGCCAGGGGGTTTGACCCAGAAGTGCGGGATGTGGGCGTTTAGCTCACAAAAACCAGGTCAGGCCCCGAGATAGTTGCCACTATTCGGTAGTTGAGGTTACTTCCTGCGGCTCAAGTGAAGCTTGGATTGGATAGGTCAATGGCCCGACTTTCCCGCATTTGATCAAGACAGAACAGTGGTGAGAAGCATGGGTCTCAAATTGTTGTCAATTTCCAACGAGTTGTCTTTCAGGGGTAAATGATGGGGCTTCCCTTCCGCGGCGGGATATGGATGCTGCATGGGTGTGGATGGTGGACCTGCGCTCACGCAGAATTCAGAGAGGCGTCTTGTCGGAGAGAGCTCTAGACCAGGGCAAGGAATGACCGATCTTCTCCAGGATTGGAGTTTGACTGTTGTTGCGTGTGTGGCTGACCTCTGGGCGCTGTTCTGTTTAGGCCATTTTGTGATCCATTCGGTGGAGGAGAAACGGGGATCTCTGCATGTGTTTCAACAGGAAAAACGGGTATTCCAACTCCACCTGTCCCTTATTCTCCGACCATGGCCAGTTTGCTGTAATTTGTAAATGATCGTCGTCGTCGTCGTCGTTTCATCTTTACATTCTACCATTCTACGACGAGGTGAGCAACGCGGCACGCCATTCTTCCCAGTTCGGGGGTTTTCTCTTGGGGTTTTTTGGGGTCGGGGCGCTACCGGGTCCTATCTCTACTGGGGACAGACCATGTCTTACTTACGCGTCCATCAGATGGCAGACGTCGCGCTTAAATGAGGTCAGGGGTTATGCCTGCGTCGAACAGTAAGCTGGCCAGCCTTAACCGACATCGCGGCGGCAACTGAAGGGTTACAAGCAATGAAGACTTGGTGCAAGGCCGGAATATCAGTAAGTCTAATCCGTGGTGTTGACCAATGGTCTGGTCCTGCAACATCGATCGGTGAGACATGTCCGAGATTTGCATTTCTCCTCTCAGCTTCAGAGAACTTCGGACGCAATAACCATCATACTCATTGTTCACCGCCTCGGGAGTCCTGCTTCGGACAAGTTGAAGCGCTTAGAGCCAGACTGCTTCCATTCTCCAACGCAATGTTCTCATATTGAGCCTGAAGAGCCTGTATTCCTAGATATGATGCTATACCACTCTACATCCATGGATCTTAAGAAGACTGTCGCTACTGCACAGTTCTCTATGTCAAATTTATCACAATATGGAACCGACGAAGATCTCTGCTCATGCAGGCGGAGCATGATGCTCCAGACAGACGAACACTCGTTGTTAGGGCAGACACTTCGAGTTTGTTGCTATCTATCCACAGTAAATATAACCGCTACTACTCAGCCAGACTTGGAAGGTCCGGCCAGCAATGGATCTCGCCACTGACGATGATAGAAGCGTTAATATCAGTTGCAAGTTGCCCCTGAAAATGCCTTGAAAGGGTCTTTGTCAGCGGCAACGGGGACTTGAACGTCAAATACTTATCTGTGCTTGTTTGACACAGAGCGGTTGACGATATCGGGGTGGGGTGATTCCGCTTCTTAGGAAACGTCGGCGAGGGACCCCTGGCCTAGAATACCGTTTCCAGCTTTGCAACTAGTTTGCATTCACCCAGAATTGCTTTTGTATGACGCGGACCCTCGCTCTCGGTCGTCGTACCTTTGGTCAAACAAGATCACAACAACGTTCGACTCTACACAATGTTGTCTTGGCGGGGAGTTAAAGCCCATCATGCTTCTGATCATTGATGCCGAAGCCGACGAAGACCTCGCAAGACTAGCACGCTTGACCACAATGGGACCTCACCATGGGCCACTCAACACGTCCAAAACACGTTTAGCAATCCACAAGTGTATGTGGTCAGGCTGCTTTACGTCAGACAAAATCCCCAGAACACGACGTTCTTCTTATCTTTTGCACTTTTTAAATTATATAATATAGCTTAAAAAAGAAAGAAAAACTTATTAGTACTCGTCGTAGTATACGTATCTGTCGGTATCCCCATAGATCGTTACGTTAGGCGTCTCAATATACGTACTAATTTAATAACTCCTATATTCAGTGAGGGCTGCGAAGCCGTATACTTTAGGATGTGCATAGTACTCGAAAACATTAGATAGCTACTGTTACTTGACGTTTATAAAGCCCGTTTTTGATTTTCTTAATAGATCGCTTAAAAGATCTATATAGGTTTCTAATTACTACTTCACAAGACTATCTACGTGAAAGCTATATAGGAGTCTAGCTAAGTTAGGTAGCGAGATAGTAAGGACTTTAGAAGTTAGATATATATCTCGCAGTTAGTATTTTACATGAGAAAGAACCTAAAATAACTGGGAAGTATTGATATTCGAGTTCAATAGGATATCGTTGTGGTAGTAAAAAGAACGAAAAGGGGCGTCGCTACCGCCGTCGAGTTAGTTGCGGAAAATCTGGAGGATTCGTCTTACTTAGGAAGGAAACTACCTGGCCGACGACTGACGGCATTAGGATTGAGCTTTTTGGCCCAGTGTATCCCTGGATGACCGAGTTGGACGTCGTTGCTCCTCCTACAGCGTAGTCGTACAGCGGTATAGACAGGTTACCTGCTACATACTCGGCCCAGACGATGCCGTTCGAAAAGCGTCCGTGGTAGCTTTCCCGGCGTTCAGCACGAGGGCTATGGACTTCTCTCTTCGTTTAGAATACTGACTATTTGTTTGAAGGCCACGATCCGTTCGACACTCGACCTGAACCGTTTCCTAAAAGCCCGCTGTTACTACCGTCTCTTTGTCGGTCGGAGCTGTGCCTTTCAGGCCCGCACATACCATTGTCGCTGAATGTATCCCCAAACACCACAATACTAGAGAAGGATGGCCCTCCATGCCCCTTCAGAGACAGCCATGTAGATCAAGACTGGCTTCTTGTCGTGAACCTTCATCATAGACTTCCTTCCATCAACGAGTCCTTGAATTGGCGCTGGCATGGAGGAGCCAATGTGCCTGGAGCCAATGTGCCTGCAGCGAGACAGACTGTGGGGTCGCAGTCGGATAACCTAATCCGGAAGATTTGACGTTTTCCGGGGTTCGGTTAACGTTGCGCGAGTGGGCTTGTGAGGAAAGGAGATGATATCTTGAGGCTCTCTGATGACGCATGACTACAATCAACAGGTCTCGATTTTCCAGGCATCATTTGCATAGCATACACATACTGACGAGAAGAATGTATTCTGTTGCATGTAAGAAATATCGTAAGATATTTAACAACTAAGAATACCCCGCCTCTGGTGAACAGGACCCGGGATCTTGATCCGCCTGTCCGGCCCCATTCCCCGCATAGAGAGTCCGAGGAAGTTCGGATAGACTTCTTCGTCCCCCGCACGCCTGACGTTATATGCTTCGAAAGACCACCAAAGCGACTGAGTCCGCTCAGTGTAGATATCGGTTGTCCCGTTTATCCTGCCGCCATCGCAACTCTCACTTGCGACTGAGAATCTCATCGAGTGCTACAAGGCTCGATACTAAGAGGAGGTTAACGATACTTCTGTCAAATTTCTTCAGAATCCCAACCATGAGCGCGTCCGTGGGAGCTTTTAGGTCCACTGCTCATCTAAGGTTCGTGAGTTCGAAACCAGCTTTTCTTGCTGACTGGGCATGTCTGGAAAGCCTTCCTTTGGAACAAATATTTAACGATTGAAATAGAAATCGCGTGGCAATCGTTACCGGAGCTTCTCGGGGGATCGGCAAGGCCATTGCTCTGCGCATCGCCCGAGATGGCTACGATGTCTGCATCAACGACATTGCCGCCAACCAAGCCGGCTCCGAGGAGGTAGCAAGCGAGATTCGCGGCATGGGCCGCAAGTCTGTTGTGGCGTCCGCGGACGTGCGAAAACTCAGTCAAGTTAAGGCCATGGTTGAGACCGCCGTCAAAGACTTGGGACCTCTCAACACCATGTTTGTCTTTGATACCCGTGACCCGAGGAACACTAGCTAATTAGAGGGGCAGGATTGCGAACGCCGGTATCGCCCAAGTCAAGCCTCTCCTCGAGCTTACAGAAGAGGACTTTGAGAATATGTTCCGAGTCAATGTGTTTGGGGTTCAACACTGCTTCCAGACCGCAGCAAAGCAATTGATTGCACAAGGGAATTGTACGCCCGAGGCCCCGGGAAAACTCATCGGCTGTTCTTCTATCGTCGGATTCAAACCTTTCCCGCTTCTCTCACACTATTCTGCCTCTAAGTGGGCCGTCAGAGGCTTGACGCAAGCATCGGCTATGGAATATGCCGAACACAACATCACCGTCAACTCTTATGCTCCCGGTATTGTGGGCACTGCCATGTGGGACCTCATTGACGAAAAGCTGGGCGAGAAGACCGGTGCCAGGAAGGGAGATACGATCAAGAAGTTCACCAATGATTTCATCGCATTGAAGAGAACGAGTGTGCCAGAGGATGTTGCTAAGTTCGTATCGTTTCTCGCTGGGCCGGATAGCGATTATGTCACGGGACAGACTCAGCTTGTGGACGGCGGCATCAACTTCACTTGAAGAGTCCAGCTTCTGCGTGTCATCAACTCTCAAATTCAAGTCAATGATACAAGGCCTTTCTGATGGTTGATTGATTTTCCACCTGCTCTTTGCGAAGCAAATTGGTGAGCGATGTGAGCCAGTCCCTCACGAGGATTGATTCTATGCGGGAACAGTACAGAGCTTTCCGTACCCAGCCCTATGGCAGACACATGTGACACAAAGACATCGTCAGAAGACGATATTATCTATCGAAGAGTTCTTTACATTGAAGGATTATTACTCAGACGCTCAAGGCTAACTTTGTTCTCTCGGACTTGAGTTCGGCTAAGATATGGGCATCTCAAGGGACTTATCGAGACCTTCGCATGCAGTTACCCGGCGACACGGATAGTAAAATCATATGGGGTCATCATGGCGAGGAGAAACTCTGAGACTCTTCATTCATATGGTCGACAATATACCCGCTCAAAAAAAGAACTGCGGCAGACTGATGCGAGACATCGAGCTACGTTCGGCGGACCCCGCCGAACGTAAGACTTCCCAAATAAGGTCTTTGGTAAGATATTGACAAAACCTTCGATTCTGTTAATGACTCAATACTTTGCAAGGAGACAATGGGGACTTTCTGATGCAACTACTGGGTGCATATGGAGCTCGCCGGACCGTGGGCGGGCGCGTGAGTGGGCCAAAATGGGCGCCATGTCTCGCGCATGTACGTTCGGGGTGTTTGGGCGTCAGAGCGGTTACACCTGAGTCCTCGGATTCCCTCGAACTTTGCACAGCCTCTTGCCACAAAGAAAATTTGCCTTTCAAAGATGCTTAACGGAATTCATGACTAAATCGGAACTGTGCCGTAGGTATCGTGCGACGTGTCAGTGCCCGGGGCCCAGACGAAAATTCGGGCTCTATGCGAATTATCCTCTCAGCTTCTCAGCTTCACATAGATGTCGATGGCGTTGGAACGAGTTTTTCCCGGCACCGTATCTTCGCGTTGCTCTGGGTCCAATCTCGGCTGCAAACACCATTCGATACCAACCGCCGCTTCTATGGAAGCTTGGCGGCTGGAGCGCTCCGGGCCTTGCTCACAAGGTCGAACAGGGCCAACGTCATGGAATACTTGCATGACACCCCATTCGGTCACATCATTCAGTACATTGCGGGGGGCAAGATAAAACAACTTCAATTCTACGAGGAGCGGCATCCTGAGATATGGCGCAGATACATCCCGGAGCCAGAAGCCGGGCGAGACAGCTCAGCGAGCACCTCTCCAGAAAGCGCCCCGAGGCAGGAGGAAGGGCTCTCAGAATTGACAGAAGGGAGAGACATCGGGGTGGACTCGGAGAAGGGCGAAGATCTGCGCTTAGTCGAGTTTCTGCCCAATGATCCAGAGGTAGGTTAAAATTGCTCAGTGCGGTGATCTTCGCAGCTGACGACATCCAAGAATCCTCAGAACTGGACGCGGTCGAAGAAGGTCTTCGTTACTTTTGAAATTTGTGTTCTCACGATTGCCATCTATATTGGCTCAGCTATTTATGCCGCGGGTGTTGCGGATGTCTCCCGGACATTTGGCGTCAGTCCAGTCGCTGGCATCCTGGGTCTCAGCCTGTTCGTCGCCGGGTACGGACTTGGACCGGTGACTGCTTTTCTACCCCGTCACACGTTGCCCGCTTGCTGATTGTTTACATAGATGCTCTGGAGTCCAATCTCGGAGTCGCCTAACATTGGCCGCAACCCTATCTATATCGGCACTCTGGCCCTCTTCGTTTTGCTCCAGATTCCTACTGTCCTTGCAGTCAACTTCGGCATGCTTCTGGCCTTCCGCTTTTTGACGGGATTCTTCGGGTCGCCAGTCCTAGCAATTGGAGGAGCTTCGTTGGCAGAAATTTGGGCACCCAAGAAGCGGGCGTACGCGATTTGCATCTGGGGTACGCCATCCACTTGCCTCCTAGACATGAGGTGCCCGAGAAACTAACACGAAATGTGCAGGTATTGCTGCTGTCTGCGGTCCTACTGTAGGGCCTGTCGTCAGTGGTTTCGCCGTCGACGCCAATGGCTGGACCTGGACCATTTTGGAACTGATTTGGATCAGCGGCTTTGCCTTCATTCTGCTCTTCATTTTCCTCCCGGAAACGAGCTCCAGCAACATCTTGTATCGCCGTGTACGCCGGATAAGAAAATTGACAGGAAACGATAAGCTCATCAGCAGGGCTGAGCTCTTAGCCGAGACCATGACCAGGAGGGACATTGTAATGATGCTCCTCGTGAGACCTTTCACTCTAAACTTCACCGAACCGATGGTCTTCCTCCTCAATCTGTACACCGCTCTGATCTATGGACTGCTGTACATTTGGTTCGAATCCTTCGGTGTCGTCTTTCGCGGGATCTACGGGTTCAACACTGGTCTAATCGGGTTGTCCTTTTTGGGCATTTTCGTCGGGGCCGTACTCGTCATACCGCCATTCTTCTGGTACTTGCACAAATACATTGAGCCAGAGTTTGACGAAAACGGCTCCCTTCAACCCGAGAAGCGCCTACCTCCGGCCTTCGTCGGTGGAATAGCAATCCCTATATGCCTTTTTTGGTTTGGGTGGTCTTCAAGACAAAGCATTAACTGGATTATGCCCATTATTGGCTCCGCTTGGTTCAGCATTGGGTCCTTCTTGCTCTTCAATTCCGTACTGAACTACCTCACCGACGCTTATCCACAATACGCCGCATCCGTTCTTGCTGGCAACGACTTGTTTCGGAGCGCGTTCGGCGCCGGATTCCCCATGTTTGCAACAGCCATGTACACCAGGCTGGGTGTTGGATGGGCGAGCTCGCTGTTGGCCTTTCTTGCCATCATATTCATTCCCATTCCAGTCATTCTATGGAGGGTGAGAGTCACTCCAGAACCGTTGACTCAGGTTGATTGCGCATGTGCTAACACGACGTAGATTGGCCCGAAGCTACGCCACGAGTACAGCAGACACGCTGTAAATGACGACGTCCGCTAAAGCTTGGTTTTGCAATTTTCGCACTAGAAATCAGGACATTTTGTACATGAATTCGAGAGCCCAGGGCCCCAGCATGATAGAGCAGGACATACATGTGATCATTGGCGTGTACTATACGTGATTCGCATTTTCATGTCTATACCTTAGATTAGAGCATACGACCATATCTTTTCCTTGAACCAAGTTTTTGTTTACTTTATTTTTTTTAACGGGATCTCCATGCACACAGGTCCGTAGGCAAAGCTTGCTCCAACTGCCCAATCCCGAACATGGCCGATCGCACGCCTTTCGGCCATTTCACCGTCCCACTCGATCAGCATTACGTTATACTCACGATAAGGCTTTTGAACCTGCGGAACGGGTGTCGATACGCCTTCTGACAGAAGAATAATCTCATATGATCCCGAGTTTTCAAAGCTTGGGGTGTCCATCCACCGCATGACTCTGGGCACATGCAACTTTGATTTCACTTTTTGCGAGAGGAAATTGGTATCAGCTGATGTTTCAGTCTCTTGCCCAATGTCTGTCACGAAACAAACATACTGACACGGCGCGCTCTTCGTCGAGTCCTTGACACTAAATGCGCCCCGCCGGCCGGGTCCCGCGTCATTTTCCCATATAAGAGCAAAGGTTTGTGAACTAGATCCAGGCGACAACCTGTGAGCCTCGAAGATGGCATGAGCTACCAATACACAGATGGGACATTTGCTGCTACTTATATGGGACCTTGCCCCGAGGAGGAAGAAGATGCTGCTGACAAACGGCGAAATGGCGGTCTGGAGTGCGCTATAACTCGGTAGTACCTGGCTGCAGTGAGTGCAAATTACACCTTGCATCTTATTATTGTCAAATGAGAGTCTTCGAACAAAATGAGAAACCAAGCATGTAGGCAGACGAAGTAATCGAATGTAATATTGCAGCTTTTCTATCCAGCTCGGGGCGATGAAGTTGGTCGAGCGATGGAAATCATCCACCTTGCTAGATTAAAAGCTAGCAACATGTACCGATGTACCGGTTGATCAAGAAGCTTAGCATGTGCTTCAACTGCGACTCTGTGTAAAACAGTGCGCTGCATATACCAAGGTGCCTTGTCTAATATCAAACGGCTTCAACAACTCCGATCGGTGTGCCGCTGCTAGTGCAGGACGAGGGTTTGGGCGAGAGACTGAGACTGACCGCTCCGACGAACCACGCACGAAAGAGCAGAGACGAAAATCACGAGTACACAGACTCGACTGTACTGCTCGACAGTAACTGAGATCAGCTCATTCGCCCTGATGGTCTAGCGGTATGATTCTCCCTTAGGGTTGTCTTCGGCATCGCGGAAATGGGAGAGGTCCCAGGTTCGATCCCTGGTTAGGGCCTTTGCTTTTTTGCCGATTTCTATTGTTTATCAGGTGTCTGGTTTCTTGTTATCATGGACTCAAGATTCTATGGCGACATGTAACGAGAGTCACCTTGCCTGAATCTATTTATCAGCGCTCTGGTAGGGAATGTTATAATTTCAACTCCCTTTCTTTTTTAACTCCAAATGACTGTGGGCGCAATTGCATGGCGTTGATCAGTGCTACAATCCGAGGGCATTAGTTGACATGCCAGCCGAGTAAAGAGGTGTTCGATCTGAAGTATAAAGTCCGTATGCGATCTCCATAGCTTCCGGAATCCGTTCGGCACGTAATTACCCAGGGTTCTTTATGGTAACCTTCTTGTGGTGTTGATTTCTCGTTTTTGACGCAGTGTCCTACCGTTCACAATTCTCCTGAAATGCGGCATTCGAAGCATTGAATCGCCTTGGCTACACATACAATAAAGATTCCAGGGATGCGCAGGAAATAAATATGCGAGCTTCACTGAGTGATAGTGACAAGCAGCACTGCTGATAACACCCTTGTCTTTAGACGAGGACCTGGTGGATTTACGACGCCGACTATGTTACCCTGTGTTGGTTGACATCAAATCAAGAGAACGCTCTAGCCAATTAAGATCATCAATATCTACTCTAATAACTGCATCCAGGCACTGATCCACCCCCAACCCCTCAGTTAAAGTGGTGTCGAGCCGTCAGGCTAAGCCTCAAGCGAGAGACCGACGGCATGCTCTGCGTGAACCGCGGCAGGTTGGTCCATTCGTTCGAACGATGCGTCGGTAGGTGAACGGGGGTTCTTTGCTTTGAGACCAATAAGGGTCTGCTTATTCTGCGCCGTGCATTGGGTCATTTCATGGAATACTTGATAAGAAGAGAAGGTGTCCCTTTCGACAACCTCGAGTTCCCAAACTTCATTGTGAGGCAGCTGGTTACATAGCTGACTTTGACCAGGCCAGAATATAGCAACCATGTTACCAGACGGGGCCGGTGGCTTGGCGACGACTGCCGTCAAAAGCTGCCTCATACTCGTGGCTCTTGGTGTCTTTTACACCTTGGCGCAAGGAGTGAGGGTGCGGTACTTATTCTGGAGATTGAGACGAAATGGCGTTGTAAGTGAGGCTCCAAAAGCGATGGCTGAATTGTCACTAACAGCAGAGAAGCCCATCATGCCCCACTCGTTGCTGTTGGGGCATTTCCCTGTCATCGCCAAACTCACCAAGGGCCTCCCGAAAGACCTCCATATCAACTACATCACCCAGCTTGTCTATGAGAATTGGCAAACGCTCTTTCCCGGCCGAAAAACCTGTCCACCCTGGGCCTATGTCGACCTGTGGCCGCTCGCACCGCCGACGATCTACATCATCGACCCTGAGGTGGGATGGCGGACGAACGCCGACCCGGCCGCCAGGCGGAGCGACAGCACAAAGATGTTCTTGGCGCCGCTCACGGAGAACCTTGACCTGGCCAGCTTGGAAGGAGCCGAGTGGAAGACGTGGCGCTCACGCTTCAATCCCGCTTTTAGTCCAAAGAACGTTGTCTCTCTCGTGCCGGGCATGATCGAGGACGTAGAAACGTTCGCGAGTATCGTTCGAGAGCGCGCAGGTGGTGACGGGAAGTGGGGTGAAGTCTTCACGCTCGAAAACCTGACGATAAACCTGACCATCGACATTATCGCGCGCGCAGCGCTAGGTATCGAGCTGCACGAGCAGACGAACGGGCCCAGCAAGCTGAAGTCTGCCCTCATGGCCCAGATGAAGCTGATGCGTGTCAAATTCAACATCTTCGAGACCGCGTGGTCCTACAGGCCTTCCCGCCTATGGGAATTGGCCAGGAACAGGAGGCAGCTGAAAGAGGAGCTCTACGAGCCCGTCATGGCGTGCTTGAAGCGCGAAGGTGACGGTGCATCAAAGACCTTGGTCGACCTGGCGATGCAGCCTGTCAAAGAGCTTGCCGACGAGAAGCTACCGCCCCCGGATGCCAAATTCATCACCACTGTGATCAGTCAAATAAAGTTGTTCATGTTCGCTGGACACGACACGACGGCCAGACTCAAAGGACCCGTTATACCCTCCTAAGAACACTTGGAGGGCTTTCGGGAATGGTCCACGAGTGTGCATCGGTTTAGAGCTTGCCAATACGGAGATGAAGTTGGTCTGTGTTTTCCTGGTAAGGGAGTTCGATCTCGACTGTGCTTGGGATAAGTGGGATGCTCTGAGGTGAGTTTCGGGCCTCGTTCTTAAAGAATGGGGACGGTGAAATTGACGATGTACGCCTGCAGGAATTATACAGGCCCGAAAGATGTGGTGGAGGGGCATCGGTGCTACCAGAATGGATTTGGTACCCCGCACGTCAAGGACGGCATGCCCGTCCATGCGCGCCGTCGCCGGGAGGCTGCCAACTAAGGTAGTGAGATCTCACTCGAGGGAAAGGATGAGAGCTGAGGGCCAAGACCGGTTCGGTGACGGCATCGGGATCGGGGTCGGAGGCAACGAGTCCACGCTGACACGGAATCCTGCCGGAACTTCCCAGAAAACATGGCCAGGGTGTTCTAATCAACATCGGACCAAATACGAGTAGCGGAAATCTCCTGCCGCACGATATGATTATACTATTCTACGGTTATTGGGACGGGCTTTCGCTATTCTGAGTTGCGCATGGCAGTTCCGAGTGCAAGTGAAGCTTTTCGAAATCGAGGTGATAGAAGTGCGGAGCTTGATGTGCCATCGCAGAGAGAAAGCGACCATATCAAATCGGAATCCGAGCTGAATATTACCAGAAGAACTGTTCACGTCCGATGATTGAAATGCCTTCCGACGGATCCGCCAGAAACAATGCCCGGCGAGATGCTTCCCCTCTCTGTTCTATTGTTCGCAGTAATCTTTACATACCGCTTTCTCCGTACTAGAGACAATTTCAAGAGACAGGTGGCTCTGGGAAGTGGCGGTGACAGTGGAAACGTCACTGAAGAGGTAACTTTTGACGCTGCAGGGGCCCCTGAAAGCGATCTGACGGATAAGGAGGACAAATTGATAGATTGAATTTTAATGGCTTTTCTGGGTTCTACGAAACTGAAAATATTGAATCCTTGCTTGCTTGAACATGCGATGATCTTTCTGTAAATGAGACCAATACTGATGAGCCCGATGTGTCTCACTCAGCACTCTCGATTCAGAGATTATCAAAGATTCAACTGCGACATTTCCTATCCAGAATACGGAGGGCTACTATCCAGCTGCGGGTAACTGCCAAAAGCATCTTCGAGATACCATTGCCATTCCCACATGGACTGAGAGCATCGGAAGAAGTACCAAGGCACCTGACGCTCACGACAAAGTCTGAAGCTTCCACAGGTTTTGAATTCTCGATATGGCCAGATCAACCGGCCGTTGCAGCTCTTGCAGTAACGCCCAAGGTGTCCGCACACGCCGATGAGGCCCTCCTCCCGGTGCATCTCAAACAGAAGCAGAAGCATGAGCGCATTTTCACTCCTTTGCAATGAAGTCATTGTGCTTTTCGTGGTTTTGGGATATATCCAGGCGTCTTTCTCAGTATTGCTGGAGTTCTGAGGAGAGCGCATGGCGTATCTTCTCCGTTGGCGGATCGAACTGGATCGACCGACAAGCGGCAGACCTTCGTAGAGCCCAGCTTGCACTATGAAGCCGTAGAAGTGACGGGTCTCTTCGGGTGTGAAGTTGACGTTTTCTGGGAGTCTCTGACAGGCTCTCTGGATTTGCGGAGCTTCTCGGAGAGAAGGATGAGGAGGGTATCGTTGAATGCCCTGCAAGTGCCTCGTAGAAGCCACTTCTCCCGCGTGGTAAAGGTGGGGTCTAGTATGGTGGCCAGAGTCTCTGTTGGCAGCTTGTTCATATTGGCAGGATTCCGGCCGAAATTTGCTCGATTCTCTTGACTGGTGCATGCGCAAACGGCTCGTAAGCTCTTGCCAGCCCGTGCAGGCGGTGGTGAATGGAGTTGGGTTTTGGGCATTAGGTCTCCAACAATTTCATCGTGTTTGATGTGGCCAATTTTACGTCTCTTCTTCCTGCCGGACAACGATTTGTCTCAACTAAAACCAGCACACAGACCCGCCTGCCTCACCTACACAAACGCAGCACTGCTATGAAAGCCACTCCTGTTTGTTGTTGATCTTGTAGGCACCATATGCCAGTCCTCCACTTTGTACGCGTTATCGTCTTGAATTTGTAGCAAATGAGCCAAGGCCCAGGCTTGGTCGTTCGCATAAGGGTCCTTGTAGTTCCCACTTCGGCTGTTGATGGAGGTTGGGTAGATGTAGGCGCAAGATGCGCGACCGTTGGCATCGAACAAAGCCAGATTGTTTCGGATGATTCCGTCAGCAGCCCTCAGCCAGACATCGCCATGTGTTCCGTTGTTCTGCTGCAGGCCCTTGCCGTAGTGATGAAGAGCAATGGCGTTCATTCCCACATCCGATCCTTGCCGAACCAGTATCCGTCCCAATGACGTACGGAAACGTCGTGAAGCCTGTAGTCGGGCTGCTTGCCTGCAAACCTGAGCAACGTTTCGAGGTGGAGGTTCCCAGCGCCTAGCCACTTCTCGTCGCCCGTGTACCGCCAGAGTTCCAGCAGCATCACGGCTGCGGGCGCCACGATTGATTGTTGAAGATGGACTTCCAAACTCAGGATACTCCAGGTCTCTCTCCGCAATCTTCTCTCTGTGGCCGATGAACAATTCCCGGGCTCGTTCGAGCCACTCTCTGTTGCCGTGCTTCTCAAGTGCCCGTAGAGCTTCGAGGATTTGGCAGCCCGATCGCATACAGCCCGTCACGGCCTTCCGAGTAGAAGTATCGGTGTCCCAAAACCATGTCCACTCAATCGCACTCTCTTCACCAGGCTGAAGGGTCGGTATCGAAGGATGGAGAAGGAAGACGCTCCGGGTGTTGGATAGTGTCACCACATCACGCCATTCTACGCTGTATCCGCTCAAGGAGCCCTTTGTGAGAACGAAGCCGAGGTTGCGATAGTTCCCATCCATTCGACCCAGCTTGACCCACGACGAGCAGCCTCCATCGACCCATATACGGGCATGCGAGCGCGCCTCGATGCAACCGGACGTGTTTGTGTGTAATGATCGTCGAAAGGGGCGTAGATCCCCAGAGCTGTTGTTCCGCGGCCGGCGAGGTTCAAAGGCGCCACCGCACCTTTGTTCCTGAAGGTGTACATCTCGGTGAAGGAGGCGTCTTCACGGTTTACACATCGACGGACAAGGAGCTCCGTCGAACCTGTGGTATATACGGCTTCGACTGTGTCGTCGCTTTTTGTGATTTTGGGAAAATTCCAAAAGTTTCGATGGAGTGAGTTTTGTCCCCAGGTCCGCGTAGCCAAGGCCCCAACGGCTGCCGGTCAGCTGCCAAGGTGCATTTGAACCTGTGCTCACCCAGTTCATTGCGTTTTGGTATCGCGGGTCAGTGATTTCGTCGATGGCGCCGGTCATGTCTTTAATATTGACGCGGAAATCTTAGCTGGCGACATCGGCGGCGGCGGCGGCGAGAGCCATTTGAAAGACAAATCCAGCAAACTTCGTCGTCGCGGATGTCAAATATGCCAATCTCTAGAACCAGAGCCGGCCCATGCACAACATCACAGGTCATAGATGATTTTAGTGGCATATTTCTATATCAAAGCAAGTGGCTTTCGCATCTAGCTCACCCCGAACATGAGGGTGATGATCTAGTTACTCAATTCCATGCAAGATCTGAGATTAACTGGAAGCGGAGCACTCCGATCATGTCGTGCAGCTATGGCCGAGTCCGGCGTATTGGCTCTGGAAAGGATACAGCAATAGATTTACCCTAAGAAGCAAGTATGGAGTCAATCTCGACAGTTAGACAAGGATGTATATACACCCGGCCTGCACCGTCACTCGCATCTCCGCGCCTAGCAGTCCGATCGTCCCAATTCAAGACGAAAAGCATGCCCGGAAACCGAGAAGGATGTTCCGATGTCCGTGGTTTGAGTTGCGAAGCCAAGGTCGACAGCGTTCTTATCAGGACGATCAAGACAGGGACAACTTGCGCAATCCCAATGTCGTCAGTCAAGCTACTGATCTGCCTTGGTTCTTCAGCCAAGTGAGACGAGAAACGAGATCAGGTCTTGAATCGAAGGATTCAGACGTAGGCGGCAACATCCTCTACTACCAACTACAAACTGCGAATCGAATTGCAGGACTTCGCGCTGCAGATCAATCATCTTTTGCTGAGTGAAGTCCGAGACAAATTGCGGCATCTTTGAATCCTAGACTTGAATCGAGTTCTCAACACCGGATTCCTGCAAACCGGAATACTACACTGGCCGAGGCTTCTCAAACAAATCCTCTTTCTTCACCGATGACCAGAGAGGTTCACCGAGGCCCCTGAACACGAATCGTCCAGGCCAAAACGAACCCTACGTCATACCTGACTATATCCCCTTGATTACCGCGAAATGATAACAACAAATGCTCCCTCCAAGGACATACCCTCCCCCAAAACAAGGCTGCCAGAGTATGTGGTGTGAGTGGCCCCCTTCAATGCCATCAGAATGAAAAACAGCACCTTCCAGCTCCACCAACGCATCACCGCCCATTCAAAGAACCCAGGACATGTTCCGTAAAACGGCCCCGCAGGTCCCAGAGCGGAGCCGGCGGCAAAAAGACCCGCAACCGCCGCTTGATCCGAGTCAAAAATCTCTCCCTGTCCGGTGCGTGTTTCACCCCGGAACGGGGACTGAATAATGCGCGTTAAGAGGGGAACGATTTTTTTTGTTTTTACGTCCAACTTTTGTTTCTTGGCTGGGATCCAAATTTGGTTCATGTTGCCCAGGAAATCCATTCTCCATTACGAAATTGGGCATCATCCTGGAACACCCCCCCCCACGGGTTGTTCGGCTGCTGGCCGGATGGAGGGGCTTGGCGGCGATGAATCTCCATCAGACAGAAGAGGGTGGTCCTTGTTTGCCAAGTCAGGATGGGGGACATTGCTTTTCCGGACATCGTGGTTCCAACGATCATGATGAGTTGACGGCTCGGGGCCGAGGTTCGTAGCGGGTTTCTCTCGGCAACGGGTGTTGGTAAGATCTCAAAGAGTTTAGGGATGGCGGGCAACCAGCTCGTCGTCCAGTCTCGCGTGTCAAAATACAGCCATTTATCATGGGAGGTGGTTTTCATGACTCAAAGTCAAGTAGGTAGGAACCAGAATTTCTGCTCCATGAATTGAATTTAAGCACTTGGGTATCATTTTATTTACAAAGCCGCCCTTCTGTCTCGCTCTTCTTTTTCCTTTCCTGGACCGTTGCCCAATACGCCCAAGCCCACGAGCGCCTCTATGCAAAAAAATTCGAGAACCGAGCTTCTTTGACATCCATTGTTCTCTGCGTATGGGGAGCATTAAAAACCGCGTCATCCTTTTTTCCGGGGTTCTTTATGCTCTCGATATTGTACTCCAGAGCTAAACAGAGTCTCGGGGGAGCTGCCAGGCAATCCGGCTACTCCAACATCGGAGATGTTGCGAAGCGCATCGGAGTGTATATTTGTTGGTTTGTGGAGATTATGATCTTAGTAGGTGACCTCCTCGGACGGGGGTCCAGCGTAGTTCTTGCGGCCCCAGACGATGTACCAGATGCCAGACACCAGGCAGGCGAATACGAAGACGGCAGGAGCGTAGTTGATGGTCGTGGGGGTGACGGGAACGAAGGTGGGCATGCAGAACAAAGGCATGGCGAGGGCAGACCAGGCTGGGAAATTGTTAGCTACAGTCAAGGTTCAGGACGTCCAGAAGCAACTCACCGAGGGAAACGACGTTGGCAAAAGTGCCGAAAGCGCCGAGGTTGAAGCTGGCACCCTCCAAAGCCTTGCGACCGTTGAAAAGGCTGATGGCGATGGGGCAGGCGTAGGAGGCGGTCAGGCAGATGACACCAACACCAGAGAAGGCGTTGAAAGCAGCGCTGGAGCCGAAGTAGATGACACCGAGGATGATCTGCACAGCCATGCTGAGCATCATGGCGTTGAGAGGGACATCCAACTTGCGGTTGACCTGCTTCCACCAGCGGGAACCGGGAATAGCACCGTCGCGGGCGAAGGCCCAGGTGCAGCGGGAGGCAGCCGTGGTGCAACCAATACCGCAGAGAAGGGCGAGGACCATCAGGGGGAAGAGGAGACCAAAGGCGCCGCCGGAGTTGCCAATGGCGTCCTTGATGATGGCGGGGACCGGCTGACCGGACGCCAGGTTGACGAGGTAGGTAATATCGGGGAGAACGAAAACGAGGGGGATAAGAAAAACGAGACCGGCAATGGTGTTGAGGCAGACGGTGTAAACCAAAGCCTTGGGGACCTGCTTCGCGGGGTTCTTGACTTCTTCGCACATGCTAATTGAGAGTTAGTTGAATGAAAACGTTTCATCCACTAGAGGGCAGACTCACGAGATGACCATGCCAGTCGAGGAAGTAGCATATCCGGCGTGGAGCAAACCGACCATGAAAGACCAGCCCTTTGGCCATCCGGAGTTGGCCTCGAAGTGGGTGAAGACATAGGCGGCATCGTGACGGCCGTTCTTGGCAACGACGAGGACAGCCACGACGATGGCAATAGTACCGGCAAAAGTCCAGTAGATGGCGGCGGTCTAGTTCATCATATTTAGTATAACATGCACACACAAGTCACGGGATTCGTGGAAATGCTATTTCTTACGTCGAGAAGGGGCAGCCAGCGGTTACCGAGCGAGGAGACTGCGTTGCAAAGGAAGGTGATGGCCAGGAAGATCAAGAAGACCTGGTAAGGCTCGCCGGCGAAGACACCGACACCCGGCTCTGTCTCAAAAACGTTGACGCACGCGACGAAGAAAAGAGCGGTTCCGAAGTTCACAGCGAGGGTGATTGTAATATTTCCAACAACGTAGAGCCAGCCGCAAATCCAACTGGCAACGCGGCGCCAACTGGGAGGAGCGAGCATGAAGGCCTGGTAGTAGACTCCTGTTGAACAATTAGCACGTGGAGTCCGGGAACGGCGGTCGGCGAGTCCCGAAGAAAACGAGAAAGAATATCGGGGAACGGCCGGGCGTCAAGCGGGTTGTAAGGAACAAGCACACAAAAAAAAGAGTCGGTTAGTACCTCCGGCAGTAGGGTAAACACTGGTGATTTCACCAAGCGATGCGGCAACACAGATGATGATCAAGGACACGCCGAGCCAACCCCAGATGATGTCGACGGGACCACCGCCAGCCAAGGGGTAGACCATCGAGGTGGAAAGGCCGTAGGGAATGGATGCGAGGACGAATGACATGAATGCGACCTGCAGGGTCGAGCGGTTACGCTCGAGCTCTGGCTTGTAGCCAAGGGACTCGAGCATGTTGTCGGCGCCATCATCTGAACGAGAGGGACGGGCAGTGAAGCCGTCCTTCACGTCATCCTTGGCGAAGCCGATATCGTGCTCGCGAGCACCGGGGTCTTGGGAGACAAAGTTCGCCATGTTGAACGTCCGGATGTGAGATGCTTAGATTGAAGTTATCAATCGTCGACTCGCGAGGTTAGATTGATCAGGGGCTGGCGGGATGGAGAGAAAGAGGGAGGTTAAGGGAGAGATGGGCTGATTATTCCAAATGACATGAGGGTTGGTGTTTCAGTGTGTCGAAGCCAAAGTCAAAAAGTCAAAGGGATGAATTTTAGAAAATTAGAGGAAGTGATCGACCTGATGGTGGTTTAGGATCCGAAGTGTTCCGAGACCGAGGAAACGGGAGGTGAAGAGTTTAAAAGGATGGAAGAAAAGAATAAGGCAAAAAATAGGCAAGGGTCTAAAAGAAGAGACAAGACAGAGACACAGCGAGAGGCCCAAGCAGGGAAGGACTCGATTGAGTTGAGGCAGTCCAGTTCTGTCCTCTCTCACTACACACCTCCAAGCTCCATTGGAGTCGACTGGAGTGCCGTACAGTGCCTAACCGGGCTATCAGTTGGCTTGTCTGTGTCGCGTTCGCCGGGACCAAAAAATGACGTCCATCTCATTGGGTGTAGGCGCGGCGCTGCGGGACCCCCTCAAGACTCAAGACTCAAGAGTGACTTGGAGTCTGTGTGAGAATTCCGTATGTAGACACCCCCATGCCCATGTCCGTGTCCATGTCCCTTTGCCCCCTCGTCGCCGCCTCACCCCTGTCATCCGTAGTTCTGTCCCCTGGCGAGTCCCTGTGGTGAGAGCCACGGCTCATTGGAAGCTGGGCGTGGGCGGGCTGCCTTGTCACTGCTTTTCATGTGTGCGTTTAGACGGGAATTCCAGTGTAGGTTCCTGGTTCCCTCAACTTCCAGTCTGTTTATCTCGGGCTCTTGTCTGACTCGGGATCCCCGGTGGATTCAATTGGTGCCACAGCAATCTTGCTGCCCACACATTCAACTTTCAAGACTTGCCGAGTAGACTGCGAGTGGGAGAGAGTGGGAGGAGCTACGCTCGCTTACGGGCAACGTCTAGCGGCACAGCAATTGTGAGCAGAAGAGGACTCAGGTTCAAGAGCTGAGTGGGCAGGACCGCACGCAACGCCGAGAAGACATACAGACGACCGACAGCCGACCAAAGAGGCAGATAAGGCGTGTGACCTACCCGCTCGGTATCGAAACATCGCGGAAGCCACATCTCGGTGCGGCGCCAAGAGCAGGCGAAATCGTCCGGCCTGTAGGAGCGCGTGTACAGCCAGACGGTGTCGGCTGCGAGCCTGGTTGCGGTAATCTGTCCCGCGCTATCGACGGCAGGCGTAAAGCAAACAAGTCGGCGTTACTCAATAATCTCTGGCCTGCGCTGCCTTGCATCCGCCTGCGCGCAGCTGACAGCCGACTGGGCTGCGAGCCATTCGGGCCTTGGTATGCGCATGTGTGTCGTGTCGCACGACTTGTTGGATGATGGATCAGGTCGGGGAAGAAGCGCGGAAAAGAGCATTTCATCCATGACCAG
The DNA here is from genome assembly GCA_037178605.1 of Colletotrichum euphorbiae. NCBI lineage: Eukaryota > Fungi > Ascomycota > Sordariomycetes > Glomerellales > Glomerellaceae > Colletotrichum > Colletotrichum euphorbiae. The sequence goes on from JAXCEF010000103.1 coordinate 67,826, forward strand.
ACGACTCTGATGTAAATTAGATTCTGCGGACAACATTCCGTCCGCCAAACCCGCGGCTATTCGATGACTGTCAAGCCTCCTGGCGGCCGCCGCCAATTGAATTCAACGTTAGACCAGGAGTCCGTGGCTGACGGCATTCTTCGTGCATTCTTCGCGCATTCTTCGCAGCTTCTTTCGCATGTTGCTGGCCCGCTAGAGTGGATTTGGGGGCGTCGACTTCCGACGGTTGGGCAAGTCACAGAGTTCGATTAGCAAGCCGTTGCGCGGCTCCTGGTCCCCTTCATCCGCAGGCGCCGTGATGGATGACCCCGAGGAGCCGTCGAGACGCGAAGGCGTTGAACGAGGCTCCAATGCTCCACGGTCTTGCGCCTTGCGCCTTGCGCTCCACGTTCATCCACGCTTTGTTGAGGGGGAAGAGCAGGGAGCGGGAGACGGGCATGGTAGAAAAGAAGGAAAAAAAAAAACATCAAAGTCGACGACGTCTGATGAGAGACTGAGACCGCGAAACTGGTCTCCAACAATTCTCCATCTGTCCTGATCCTCGACCAGTGACCACACTCAATGCGCACCATGCGGCCTGCCCCCGTAATGACGTAGATGGTGGCCCAGGTCGCCCGACTAACGCAGCAAGCTCTCGACGCCACGCAGACGTTGGTTCGTCAGACGCGAGTCGTGGAGTCTTTCAATCTTCCGCCCTGCCGTCTTGATCCCGACGACGGTGGAGGTCCGCCGAAGGACGACACCGTACACGGTTGACGGTCGCAACGCCGACGAGTGAGCGTTTGAGGCAGAGAGAAACGGGGCGCGCTTGGATGGAGAGACAATGGAGGAGAATGGAGTAGACTGGAGCTGGATGGAGACACAAAGTCAGGGACCCCACGTCTTCCTCCCCCGGTCTCGACGAGGGCTTCCAAGGACGTCCTAAGGCTGTAACAGTATCGCTGCATGAGCAGGGGAGCGGCGCATACCACCCTGACACGACCAAGCCCGCTAGGATCGTGAGGCCTGCGACCTCCCGTGGGATCATGGATTTTGGTTCTGAGTGGCTCTTGAAAGGTGCTGATGTCAGAGGGAAGACTCCGGTGATGGGTGATCCACCTACCGCAGAGGGCATAGTGCTTACTTTGAATCGTACCGTACGTAAGAGTATCTTTACGCCGGCTTGCCGCGGGCGAGATACCTGTCGTTGACAATCGTTGGTGGCTGCCTCTCTGACCACTCATGTTGGCCGTCAAGACTCGAGTTAAAGAGTCATTCCTGGAACGGAAAACGAGACGAGCTGGTAGTCGAAAGTGACACCCGGACGCCGCATACCGTCGGCCTGCCGCTGCGCCAAACCCGGCTTGTGGTGGAGGGAGTTCAACCGGGGGACGGCGCCCGATCGCGACAGGCACATTGTCTTCGTCCCGCCCACCTGGGGTCGTCGGGCGACGGGGAGTCTCACCGATGGCGCCATTGCACCCTGAGACCCTGAGACCCCGTGGCCTGTGGCAGGCAGGCTGAAAAGGAGGGGCGTACTCGCGATACGTATCGAATCCGGGGAAAGGCTGAAATGGAGGAATGGATGAGATGATAGCCTTGCAAAACTTCGTGGCATCCCATTGCCTGATGGTTGATCACGGAATGGTCGATACTGGGTTGAAGAGCAGGTGTGATTTTGGGCCGAGGACCGACATGGCCTTGGGTGAAGTGGAGATGGCGAGACGCTCACCGAGCTGACCGAGGAAAGGCTGGCGATGGTGTCGAAGTTCCGTGACAAAGTGGTCTTGAATGTCGTGGGCCGACCGTGTTTGTTCCAAAGGACATGGGGGACACTGCGGGACAAGCGGAGGGAGTGTTGGATTGAGTGACCAAAGTCGGGTAGTCGGTAAGGCTGTTTGTTAGATGCCCGTGTCGACGCCCGCAGCCCTCCAGGATGCGGTCCTTCCATCGCTTCCGCCTTGTCAAACATGATTTAGCGCCCCCAGCACAAGGCCAGCCATGGATTGACCGTATCTGGTGGCGTAAAGTCCAACGACATGGCAAGACGAATGGTTGACGATGGAGATCTGCGCGCAAATTCTCCGGTGCGATGCGGTGCAGTGCATCTCGACAGGCGGTTGGCAAGGTACATGGGGAGGGACGACATGCACCCCGCTGCGGTTCCTTGAGTAAAGTTGACGCGCCAAGACCGAGACAGCAGTGGACGAGAACGGAATGCAACGTGATGCTGGAGTGAGAAGGGGAGTGACGGATAGCTGGCAGCGGTGAAGAGTATAGTCTAAAAGAGACCATTGAGGTCCTGTCAGTGGCAGGGACGAAGACGCAGTGTGATTCAAATCAAATCTGGGACGCGGCCAATTAGCATCAACGATGATCCCAGGTGCCGCCCTCAGCTGGAAGGGACTCTTCTGGCCTTAATCCTCCGCACTTTGCTTCATCTTCCGCGCCTTGGACGCCATCCCGCTGGCTTCTGCAAGGCTACTCAAAGCCGTGGTGTTCTCGTCACCTCTCCTTTTTGCACTCACTGCAACAAGCGTTTTCCCGAAACAACATCCTTATCAACACCTTATGGAGAAGGGTGCCGACGACACTCTGCAAGTTGCCTGATTGAGGATGCACAGCGAACCGAGACCGAGATACACACCTGGCTCTGTAGCCACCGATACTTGACTTCACGGCCGATTAATCGACACCTTCAGATCGAATACGTGAGGCGTGTTAAACTGTTGAGAGCGGGTTTGGTATCTGCAAGGAGGCGACGGAGGTTCAGAAGCCGGCTAGACACGAACGACATGAAAGGCACTACGGACAGAGTTCGGTATCTCGAGATGTCATCAACCGCAAGGGCTTGTCAAGGGAAACACGTTACCGAGCCACGGCTGGCGACTACAGAGTCCGACGAGCCAATCTCAACGAACACGGTTTCGATGCCGATGCACCGATGTCGAGGACGTATTCCCCCTCCCCCGAGCGCAATCAATGGCCGTCAGATGTTCACCGGCAGATAACATCGACTGAGAGGCGTTCCCTGCTTCCGCAAGAGAAGTTGGTGAACCCTGAACAGCCCGCCAGTCTATCTGACAGTCTCGCGGGACACGGGGCACGGAAAAGAACGCCGCTCTCCAACATGACATGTCACCAAATGTCAACTATCAGAGTCCTGGTTCTATCGTCAGATAACGGTTTTCCCGGCGACAACCGGCCCCGCAAACGAGCTAAGCGACCGACGAAAGATAGCATGATAATCCTTCCAGCAGACTCGCTAGAATTGCTACACGACTGCCTGTCAGTCTCGGTGAGACTTTGGGTCGGATAGGGGAATTGCGTGGGGGTGTCCGTACCCAGACTTTGGCTTATCTCAAAGGGCCAGGGGAAGTTCTTCATACAATCACGCTCTGGACATGGATGAAGGACAACCAGATATCTATCGGCAACGATAAGATCATGTCGCGTTGTCAACAGGAGTCGTCAGATGCCGATTGACGGTAACATGTGCGGCGAGATTCAAATGGCGCCAGGGCGGAATACGACTGTCACCAATTCATCACTGTGCCAGACTACGATATACGCGCCGGGCAGACAGGAGACGCGTACATGATACACTGCAACGAAACAGAACGACGACAAGGGAGGGACCAACGAACGATTACGAAATGAAATCGACAGACAGCGAGTTGGACCCGAGAAACATAGACGCAAGGACAGTGCGGAGCAGGCTGCACGGCAAGCCCGCTTGATCCAGAGGGACTTTGGAGTCCAAGGATTGCTTCGGTCAAGCTCCAACGTGTTCCAAGGAAGTCACTTTTAAGTCTCTCATCCGCACCAGCTGGCATCTCCAAGCATGTGTACAGTCGCCTCTCTTCGGGGGATGTTGTTGGCATGCGAGCAGCAATTCCCAGGCTCGGCTGACACAGTAGGCCCATGTAGCTGCTAATGCGCTGTTATACAGACAGTGACAGCAGGCTCACCCCCCCGTGAATTGGGCCCAGTAGCGCCAGAAGTGAGCGCTGCAGCGATGCAAAAAAAAAAATCTTTTGAATTTTAAATGATGGCGTGTTCCGATAATTTCAGCGACTGTAACATTCATGTGGGGTCGATTAACAGGCCAGTCAGAATGCCGCAATCCTCAGTCGAGGTCGGTGGACGTCCGGTAAGGGGGGGCAATAGCGGGTCCAGCGCCGGACCCACTATCGGGAATGAGTCGGGCGAGAAAACAGTCCGTGCATGCTGGAGAACGGCGCTGGTTGGTCAGCGGGGTTTCGTCGGTTCCGGCCCCACCACTGCAAACTTCTTTAGTTCTCACGGTGCAGGTCCCTCGTATCCGAAAGCCCCTCGCCTAGGCTAGGTAACCGTGAACGACGGCTCCACCACTCTCTCGGCGCCCTAAAAGCCAACAATCCTCTATCCCAATCCGAACGAAAACCGCGCATTGCCGAGCATCTACTGCATGGCAGAATCAGGAAGAAAAACCAGACACGAAATGAAGAAAAATTGACGTAAGTTGAGCTGGAATTAAAAATGAAAGGGACGAGACTCGAACTCGCGCGGGTTGCCCCACCAGGAAACAGATGTTAAGCTGACCTTAACCTGGCGCCATAACCAACTCGGCCACCCTTCCACCTGTGTTGACAATAGCGGCTTGAGAATAGCACCAGGACCTTGCACCCGCCGCCGCAGAAAATTTTGTGAGATCGTCGGTATCGTCACGAGGTTTCTTATCTCCTTCACACATAAGTGCATAGGTACCGTACCTCAGGGCACACCAGCCTCACGATAACACGGAATTCGTTAATCATCGGGGCATCCCTCACTCGTCCACCGCCGTTGTCAACTGCCACACTGTCGTCCTCCCGTTCGCAATCTGCGTCACCATCACCCGATCACCGACCGCGATCGCGCCAGCCACGACAAGCGGCGTCTTGCCCGTCTCCGCGATGCCCTCTGCGTCGACTGATCGAGACAAACCCCGTTCCCGACATCGCGCATCCGCACCCTCCCACCGTCCGATTGCACCGTCGCGAGGAAGGCCCCGTTCCGCGGCAGACACGCAAATGCACATGCGTTCATCTCGAGCTCCGCGCGACTCCCCTTCTCCGGCCACCACGCAGTCAATCGCCGCGTCCAAGAACTGGTCTCATCCGTCTGTCGACACGCCGTCATCACGCGCCGACCATCCGCCACGAGTTGCATTGCCACCTGACCGACGCCGTCCCAACCCGTCTTCGCGCGCGACTCCTTCACGTCCGACCACCTCGCGACAGCCCATGTTGTCATTTTCCCTGCGCGATCGAGCGTCGCGATACGCCTCGAGTCCGGTGTAAATGAGAACTTAGCCACGGGCGGCCCGTTGGTCTTTCTCATGCCCTCGCGGAGGGTGACGACATGCGTGTTGATCAGCGTCTCCCATACATCGATGCACCCGGCCGACACCCGCGTCAACAGTCTCCCATCCGGCGAGAACTGCACCGAGTGAAAGTCCTCGCCGGTCTGGAACATTGCCTCCGCGGTCTTGTTCGCCCAGTCGGCGCCCTAGCTGGCACGAGAGCGCGATGATTTCATTGCTAGCCGGCGAAAACGCGATTCCCGTGATACGGTCTGTGACAATGTCGATATCAATCCTCTGAGTCGTTGCGCGCGAGATTCCAGATCAACACGTCTCGATCGCCGTGGACTGTCACCAGGAGGTTCTCTGAGACGGCCAACAGTCTTATTCGTGGCGTGATACCTTGCCCCGTAGGTGCGGTCTGCGAGAACCGATACTGCACGTAAATCGGCCCAGGCAAGCTTTTCTCGTGTCGCACAATGCCATGGTCCTGCGGCATGGCCTACGATGTTCCTCGTGATGTTCCTCGTGATGTTCCTAGGGATGGAAATATGAGTCATTTTTGCCTGCGCCGACCAGCTTGTCTTGAGGCGCCAATCTTGAGAGTTATCTTGAACCACGAACATGTGTCGTAGCCGTCGATGCATCCAAGGCCCAGAGCTTGAGATGGCAAGAGCTGCAAGCCAAAGTTTCATGCGGCGTTTCGCTGTGCGCAAGTTAGCCTTCTCCCGTTGATAGGCCGCTGTCGAGCATCAAGATTCGAGTCTGCATGGTCCGTCAGATACGCACGCGCCCTGCCCACCTGTGCTGTACTCTTCATCGGTCGAAAAGTCTTTGGCTGAGCTGTCAAAGTCCTACTACGAAAAGCTCGTTGCAGTCTTTGGGCCCTTCTTCAGATGATTCTCTTGCTGACGTATCGGGGTGCGTCAAGTTTCCGGAGCCGACGCTTCTAATTTACGGTCGAGAGCCGCCACCATCTGCCTATTGTCTATAGCAGACTGTTCTGCGCGCTGCATAAGGGCGGTCACAATGTTCCGTCGACTTCGTGAGGTACAGTTGGCCCGTCAGATCTGCTGCAGTTGCTATGATGCAGAATGGTACCACCGACGGGCATCGCCATCACAAACACATCCGCCTCACCGGCGACATCTGGGGATGCCCTAAGCCCTCCGGTTCGGATGGGTATTTCCATCTCGGACACTTGGCTCCGTGTGTACCCTTTCAAGCCACAGTGTCTGAATGGTGTGGACTTGTCCGATGCTTCGGGGTATCTCAATGCGGCTGTCGGGGGCCCGACAGTCGTGCCATCCAGAGTCCTACAACCAACAGTGCCGCAGTCGCAGAGACATGAAGGGAAACTCTGCCCGTCCGTGTGGTGTGTGCTCTGGACCAGTCTGCGGAGTCGCGATGACGCCGACGATCCGTGTTGATTCTCCCTTTCTTGTCATCATGACATACGAAGCGGGATGTGTTGCTGGGGAGAAGCGCCCCCACCCTCAAGTATCGGAATAAGCTGCCTTGTCCGCCGTATCTAGCAATGTCAGCGCGACACGCCACACTCTGCAACGAACGTTTGGAGAGGTCTTGCTCGGCGGCCCCAGAAGGAGGATGTAGAAGTCTTGGGGAGATCGTGGATAGTAGGATCTGTAATACACCACTAGTCGAGACTTCATAATCAAAGCCCACAAGAACATCCATCACGAAGCTGTCCGTGAATCGGGGTTGGTAATAATGAGCAAAACATATTCCGCTCCCAAGCCAGAGTCTGAACACAGCTTGTCATTGAAGAGTAATAGTTACGGTGAGTAAATAAGGTGACTAGCTCAACATCACTAACCATCTTCTACATTTCGAAGCGTCAACCAAGGACCTGTCTCGTCTCCACGCCGGACCTGGACGTCCCCTGGATCGATGCGCACGACGACCTCGACACTCCGTCCACGAATGAGAACGGGCACCTCGACGCGATGGCGCCGTCGACGATGAGCGGGCTGAGTTGGCACAAGCTCATGGCTTCGGTGCCGAGCACCACGTGCCCGTCGGCCCGGACCGGTTTGCCTGCTGCGGGTCGAGAGACGTCTCCGCGAGAGCCAAAGGCAGGCTGTCGAAAAGGCCGGCGTGGATGTGTGGTCTGGGGTGATGCCTCGAGAAAGGTTGATTTCGGCAACGAGCTGGGACGTTTGCTGGATCGCAAAAGGGTTCGGCAAGACGCATATCCACCTAGACCTGGATGTTCTGGACGAGTCACTTGGCCGTGCGAACCACTGGCCCTCACCCGGTGGGCTGGACAGCCAAGATCTCCTCAAGTGTCTGCGGACTATTCCGTCAAGAACGGAAACCGACTTCGCTCGTGGTGTGTTCTTTCAATCCCAGCTTGGAGGGAGGTGACACCGCGATTGCAAGACTTGCCGTGAGGGGGATTGTCCTTTTTGTGCAGAGGCTGAAGGATGAAAACATTTTGACAGTGTCACCTCGAACTAAGTCTCCTGAGTGAGCCGAAAATAGGTCTACAGTCGACCCCATCCAGCTTTTGTCATTGCCTACTAGGATTCAGTGTGCCAACTACGTTTTGGAGATACCCGTTGGCATCTGCCCCTAAGCTGCTGTGAACGAATCAACCTTGATCGAGCCACCCAAAGCCTTGGTAAAATAGTTGAAAATACCGAACCGGTATGCGGTGAAGAAGGCCAAACCCGTGCACAGCCCATACTTCGGCCCGAACCTGCTGAAAGAAACCCCATCAAAGCTGTAGAACAAGTTTGCAGCCCGTGTCCCGGTGGGCCGGGCGTCCCGTTCCGCCCGGAACCAGACCTTTTTCGCGCCGCTGGGAAACCGCCCGCCGACGCCACCTCCGTGCCGTTGGAAGTGGTGGTTCCAGAGTACTCATCCATGGTTATGCCATGAACAAACAGCCTGGAAAGGCATACTCGTTCCCGTTACGGTAGATGCCGACGTGCGCAGTCTGGTCCCGGAAGGCGGCCAGTCCGAAGCGGGCTCCGTCGGCGATGTTGCTGCAGTCGACCTCGACCGTGCCCTCGGGGAACTCACCGTGGATGCGGTGAGTGAGGTGGTGTTCCGAGCAGAATAAATATCCTCGGGGACACCGGCGGCCCTCAGCGTCATGCCGTTGGTGTTTAGGTCCCTCAAGTCTACCCTCGGCAGGCCAAGCAATGCACTTTACAGTATTACACCCAACTGTTCGTTATGAAGAAATAAAGAGGCTCGAGCAACACCAAAGGCCATGTAGGGTTTGCGAGAGCTTGACCTCTTTCATGAAAAAGTTGAACACAAAAGACACCATAACGCGAAGCAATGCTGGGCAAGGGGGAGCTGCAAAGGTCGGTCAGAAGTCCGCAGACAAAAACATCAAACAAACAGGTGGGCCTTGGCAAACACCGTGTGTGTTTCACTCGTCTGATCATTATTTTTTAAAGTTCCGTCTAGCGGTTAATCTTGGTCCTTCATTTAACTCTAAAATCTCGATCCAATCTCTCGTCCGACAACTCACCAACGGCACCTCGGATCGCTGTCCGCGCCGAAGTCCTTGCAAACCTCTCTGCCGAGCGCGTTGATGCCCTCGACAACCCACAACCGGTAGTTCGAAAAAACAAAGACCTTGCCCGGCGCAAACGCAAAGTTGTTCGAGACCTCTCCGAGATGAATCTTGCCCAGGAGCACGCCCTCAGGGTTCCAGATGTGCACGCCGTCGCCGCAGCCCGCCCACACGTTGCCGTCGGTGTCGGTGTGCACTCCGTCCGGGAGGCCCGAGTCAGCGTACGCAAATGTCCGCTTGTTGGCCAGCCTCTTGTTGTCGACAATTTCGAACGCGTAGATGCTGGCCGGGCCGGTGAGGTTGGCAGTATGCGTCTGCGCTCCCGTGTCTGAGATGTACAGGGTCTTGTAATCCGGCGAAAACTCCAGGCCGTTGGGCTGCTCGAACCCGTCCGCCATGACCTGCACTCTCCCCGTGGACGGCTCGAAACGGTACACTTGCGTCGGCATCTGCGGAGCCGGACGGAAGTTCTGGTAATGCCCGTACGCGGCGTCGGTGAACCACAGGTCGCCCGTGACCGGGTGCTGACGTACGTCGTTGACGGACGAGAAGTTGCGGCCGTTGTAGCTGACGAGCAGCGGCTGGGACTTGTTCGTGTTGGGGTCCACGGCGAGGAGCTTGGAGTAGACATCAAAGTCGCCCTGGTCGCACCATACCTGCATCGGCGGCGTGGCGGATAGGTTCGCGCCCGGGGGATAGTAGGACGTGCCGCCGTTGGCCTCGGCAAGATCCGGGAACTGAGAGCTGCGGATAGACAGGTCATCGAGGGAGAGGATGGTCATGTTGATGTTGTCCGCGAGCGACTGGTAGTTTGACGAGATGTACATCGTGTTGTCCTTCTTGTTGTAGATGCCTCCCTCGTGGAAGGCCTGCCAGGGCAAGTCGGCGATTTGCCGGGCCGTGGCATTGGCGCCGATGACATCGACGAAAGAAGGCTCATAGGCGAGCAGCGAGATGGCCGGAACGGAGAGGTTGGCAGCGTCGATGGAAGCAAGGTAGCCCGCGCCGCCAGTGGCCAGGGCACTTAGGTCTACGTTAACGAGAGACATGGTGGCGGCGTGAAACCAGAGAGCGACTTGTTGGAGCGAGGGAAAACTGCCGCTGGAGAGGCCTATGCCTTCGAAGAACTGGGAGAAGCTGTACCGGGAGTCTTTCGTGGTAGCGACAGTAGCGGCGGCGGCGGCGGTGATGGTGGTAGATGAAGAAGCAGGAAGAGACGCTTCTTCTATATGCACCGGCTCGCCGTCCTGATTCAGGGGATCCGCAGCCATCCGGGTGAGGAACCCCGGCCTGCAATATCCGTCTGGGATATACGATCACGTCCCAACGGGGACTCCGAATCCTAGACAAGGACCGTTGGTGGCATTTTAGCGGCGGCCGGTAGATGGTGATGTGCGCGGAGCCAGTCCCAAGGGTAAAGCATCAGCAAAGTCGAAATATCTACTATGCAGTAGTGTAGTCCTTGGCTTGGCAATGCTACCCCGCATCTCCAAATAAACATCCCTGCCCGGGCAGCCCGCCAGTCGAAATCCCGGACAGAAGAAGTCCGGCTTCGGAGTCAGTGGAGCTCCCCGAAGGCATGTGGACGCTACTCGAGTCGTTGAGCAATGAAGAATGACTCGGTCCAGGCTCCTGTGCTGCTGTGGTTTGCGCGAGTTGGGGAATGGAGAAATAAACAGTCGATGGGTGAGGAGTGCGGGGTCTCGGCCGCCATTAGACAAGTTGGAGGGATGTGTGTTGGCGGGACGATGTAACTTAAACCCCAAATGGCATGTCGGCGATGTCCTTCAATTATTACCGAAGGGTTCCTTTGTTAGGGTCACAGGCTGTATTTCTGCAGACTACTAACAGAGTTGTTGTGCTTCTCCAATAAGGACAGAATTTCCAGTTTCTTAAAATAAACTAGAGCCCCTCTTGCTCCGAGACTGAGGCTATAAACACTCTTTCTAGTGTTCATCTCAAGCCAGCCCGGGCCCTATCAGAACACAAGTTTATCCTGTAAACTACTAGTATGGGTGATGAACTCTTTACTTGCTTCATGCCATCTAAACCTCCCCAGGTCTCACTGAGGTGCCCATGATGGTAAGTTACTACACGATCTAGCGGCGACATGGACCTGGACCGATGTCACTTGTTTCACATCATGGCTTCTTTCGACTTTCTTCGCCTCAACCGTAGCTCACGTCGTACATCGCATAGCGCAGTAGAAAGGTATGCTATCGTTTTATGCCCAGTGACGCCCGACCCGAAGCTCATATGCACACTTCCAATCCGCAGCCTACATGGCTGCAAGAGCAACTCAACCCTAGATTAGTTCCATCAGGGTTGGTAGACGTGGGGATCATGGCCAGAGATGGAAGTCCAGAGTTTCAGGATCTCACCACGAGCCACAGGAACATATCGTGTGCCTGCACCAGCGTGATGGTGAGTGTAATGTCGGCTTAGAAAATGGTTCACGCGTGCGCGGATGGCTGACGATCGCGGATGGCTGGCACAATGAAAAGACAGGCTGAAATCAAATTCCTATTCAACGCCGACAAGCTCCAATCTAAGTGGCTCATTGCTATGACCATCGTCGGATCTTTCCTAATTACATCATCCCAGTTGAAACAGAACACATCCCCAATCCCGGTGATAAGAAGACTCTCACCCGTGCCAGTATGTCCGAGGATTGCCGTGGAAGATCCTACCGCGCGCGCGCCGGCTCTCGTTTCTTACGCCTTCACTTCAACCTCAACGTCCCTTCGTCGGATCTCGATCATGGCCTTGGGGTCTACCTCGTTGGTGAGGCCGAAAGTATTGGTTTTCGGCTTGCACTCGGGCGCCAGCCGCCAGTCGTACTTCATCAGGATGTGGCATAGGATGATCTTAATCTCGTTCGCCGCGAAGAAGCGGCCGGGGCAGGCGTGCTGACCGTGGCCGAAGCCGAGATGCTCGGGCGAGGTGCTAACAAAGTGGGCAGCGCCGTCGTTGCCGGCCCCGAGCCTCTCGCGCAGGCGGAGGTAGCGGTAGCCGTCGAAGCGCTGAGGATCGGGGTAGACGTGGGGATTCCACATCTGCTGGCAGCTAACGGTGATGCGGGCTCCGACGGGAAGCTCGACTCCGCCGGAGAGTTTGACGGGCTTGGTCGCCTCTCGGTACATGGCAGCTGGTGGGTGTGTAAGTCAAAATGATTTGCATTCACGGGGCGTACTGATGGTTATGGCTCACTAAGACTGATCGGGTTGATGCGTTGGACTTCCTTGCAGAAAGAGTCGAGCACCTTCATCTTGTAAAGACCCAGCTTGGCCCAGCCATCGGTGCGAAGGCTGTCGCCGATTTCCTTGCGAAGAGGCTCGAAGTATTCGGGGTTGCGCGCGAGATCGATCATGGACTGAGTAACCATGTCGGCGGTGGTGTGGATGGCGGCGAAAGAAAGACCAAGCTGCATGATGGCCGGGTCGGCAGCGTTTTCCTCAGAGGCCTGCTCGCACCACTCGAGACAGTCGTTGTACTCGGGCTCGTCCTCATCGGCATCCTCGGCGGCCTTCTTCTCCTGCCTGCGCTTCTCCACGATCGGGTTGATGATGCGGCGGGCGTCCCTGACCTGGCCCATGAGCTTCCAGCTGATGGGGTTGATCTGGTGGACGGCCCATCTGAGAGGCTTGGGAAAGATGCGGAGGAGCTCGGAGGCGAAGAAGCTGGTGCGGGCATACTCTGATGTGATCTTGAGCCACTTTTCGTGGCGCGCGAGCTGCTCGCCACCGAAAATGCGAGTGGAGACACGGGCGACAATCTTGACCATGTTCTCCTTGATGACCACCTGTTTCCATTCTGTAGATGGTTAGCACGGACCGAGGGTTCGGATGGTCTGTATCAAATACCCTGCTCGTCGCCAATGACATCCGTGAGGGCTCGCGTGGTCTCGTCGTTAATCGGAGACGTCAATTTAGCTACGAAAATGTCTGTAAGCATTGGCTTTCGAGGCCACATGAGATCCTACGTACCAAGGAACTGCGTGAGTCTTGTCCGGATCACATGCTTCAATACCTGCTTGTGGGGGTTGGTTTCCCGCAGCGGCTCGAACCCCGGCAAATGGGCGTGGAAGTTCTGACACAGATCATCAGTAAGTGCGCTTATAATCGTCAACCGGTCAGAAATTCACCTTATCAAGGACGCGGTCGAAGCTGAGATGCTCGTGGTTGCGAATCTCGTTGGCATACGGAACCGGGGGGAGAATCGTCATTTCGCCGGTGTCCGTGAGCACTTGATACGGCTCATCGGGCGCTTGCCTGGCCCTCCAGATGACAACCGCGCGACCATAGACTGCGAAATCGAATTTGGCCTTTAAGCCTGTGAAATCCCATCGACTCCTCGGTGCCAGCAGCGGTACGTTTGAGGCCGGCGTCGGCTTTTCCTGTTGGACTGAGAAGTAAAAGACGAACAGGAGGAAAGCTGTGATGAAGTAGGGGAGAGGCTTCTCCAGCGGGCTCGGGATGGCCTGGAGGCTGTCGAGGGGACCCCACGACTGGGAGTGGAAAGATTCGTTAGCAGTCGCCATTGTCACTCAGGATGTAACTCGTCGCCGGTGTGGACAAGCTCCTGCGGAGAAAGAAGAAGAACTATGTTGGTCTAACTAGAAAAGAAGTGTAAGACGCGGCAGGAAGAAACCAAAGCGAAGGGGAGGCTTGAAGAAAAGGGAGCTGGAGGTGGACAGCGCGTCGGAACGGGCAGACCTGACGGACACGTCTTGGCAGTACCGGCGAAACGCCGCTCGACGCAGAAAAGGAGCTCGAGAGCTTGGGTTCCGCTCGCCCTCTCGCCCTCTCGCTCGCCCTCCACGGCATCATCTCTGGACGTGACAGTTGATAGCTGGCGTTTGGTTTCAAGGAACATGCAGCCGCACAGCCCGCCAAGGTCTGTCGTTGTCTGCATCGGCGCATGGACCGCATCCTCGGACGATCTCAGCGCCGATCTAAGAGGTTGAGGGATAACAGGCGTGGGTTTCCCAGGAAGCACGGGATAGAAGGTGGGAAGAGCGTCTTTTTGGCAGGGCATGCGGGAGCTTTGTTGGGTACCACGGGGAAAGAACGTTTGCTTATCCGCGATTAGGAAAACCCTCAGTGCTCCGCCGCAGAAGTCTGTAAGGGGAAAACCTTCGTGGGGGGTCGAGCGGCGACGCCCGGATCGCGCGCCACGGACGTCACGGGGAATTTCGGAGGAGTCCGGAGCAAGATGCGGAGACGTGCGGAGAACCCGGGCGTCCGCTCCGATCGGCTCTGGAGAGTCTTGAGGTGCCAGGTTAAATGCGAATGCACCACCCAGCATTGCCAGATAGTAGACTCGGTTTGATCTATCTATGAAATTCTCACTACCGATGTTCACTTGCGACGCCCATGCAGAGACGCACTCTCTCGCACGCTTCATGTGAAGGAAGCGGTTTTAAGCTGGGAGCTGAGTAAGAGGATAAGCAACAAACGGCCCGGATGCGACACATCAGTGCAAAGGATGGACAATCAGCAGGGACGACGTTGCTTTCCATAGGCAATGCTAATCTTGGATAGCAAAAACCTTCGAATAAACACTCTTCGGGCGCTTTCTTCTTCCCGGCATCGCAAAGCCGGCCGAGGTTTAAGTGAAACGACTTCAGTTCGTCTCGTTTCATTGACGGGACGCAGAAAGAGACGGCTGTGGCTGAAACATGCAGGACTGCGCCGTTTAGAGAGGCAACGGGCCTGAAGCGGACGTTTGCTTTCATTTTGGGAGTCCAACTTGATTTACACGACGAAGACGACAATGTGCAATTCAATGACGGGCTCGTCTCAACATCCTTCGTTAACTTTCCCGGGAGACCGATCGCCCGTCCTGCACTGGCTCAGTCTGACTGTCGGCAACGTCCCTGGTGGCAGCACGTGGTTCGTCTCTAACGGCCATGTCGATGATGGATGAAGAAACAGTTGCCGAAACAACTTCGGCCGACTTTTGGCTGTATCACCGTTGATGGGATTTTCATGGCACATTGAGCTTGAGGCAGTCCGAGAGCGAGAAGCAGTGACTCCAGTCAGCGACCAGTGGTCATCTGGCACACCGGGTGCGAGGAAGCTATGACATCAGGTACACCAAGACGACGGAAGCATAGGCGTGCCGCGGCCTGTTCAGGATAATCACCAGAAGTTTCTGGAGATGGAGGTCAACGATGGAAGTCAACGGCCTTCTCTGTTCACAGACAACGGCCGTACATGAGCCGGTGCGCGGCGTGCTCTCCACGGTATCGGTCGTGCACAATGTTCGAATGTCGAAAGACGAAGCACGGCTGGAGAGAGCTTCGCGCCGAGGAGGGAATCAGACTTCGCTCAAGGCCGCCGGGTGGCACTTCGCAACGAGTGGTTTCTTTGCGAGTGTTAGTCGTCGACCGGCAACGTCAGCAAGGGGAGGCTCCGGCGAATCGTGTAGTCAGACGACTTCGAGGGATCCGACTATGACCATGTCCACAGCAAGAAATACGTTCTGCGCAAAGGTTCCGAAAGGTTATCGACGATGGAACCCAAAATAACTTTGCAGGTGGAGAGGCCTTTGTGGGTTGACCCGAGCATGTCTCCGGTGTCTCAAAGATATCTCGGTCAGAAAACCGGGGCGCCGAGCATCGCGGCAAGGAACAGACTCGGCGCCGCACCGCCGATAAGGACTGCCAGACCTGTCGCCGGGGCTCCCCGCCCGGTCCACCTTGTAGCGGGGACAGGCCCGGTTGCGATTTCTAATACGTGCGTCATAACTACCAAACAAGCGCACGATTCTGCTGCAGATTATCTTCAGTCGAGGGAGTTTCTTTTGGTAGCCCAGCGGACCTCGACGCCAGACCTCATCCAGATAGATCTCACCGAGCATCACGCAAAACACAGCAAAGCAAAGATGGCCCATACTCAAGTGCAGCGCTGGCAAACCCGCCAGGATGGTCTCGACAAGCTCTTCCTGTCAACCGGACCCCTCACTCAACCCGGTCCTAACGAGGTTCTCGTCAAAATCAACGCCGTGTCGTTCAACTACCGCGATACCGAGGTGGTCATGGGCCTTTACAGCCACCACAAGACCATCAACCCCGGGGCAAACGAGCCCATCGTCCCGGCCTCGGACATGTGCGGCTCCATCGCGGCCGTCGGCGAGGGCGTCGGCGACTGGAAGGTCGGCGACCGCGTCGTCTCCATCTTCAACCAGTCTCATCTGAAGGGCCAGATCAAGGCCGCCGACATGAAGTCCGGGCTGGGATTCCCGCTGGAAGGCGTGCTGCAGACTTACCGCGTGTTCCCCGCCACGGGACTCGTCAAGGCGCCGAGGCATTTGAGCGATGAGGAGGCGGCGTGTTTGCCGATCGCCGCGGTGACGGCTTGGATGGCAATCAACCAGTTCCGGCCGCTCGGCCAACCCGGCGGAAATGGCGAAATTGTGGTGTGCCAGGGGACCGGCGGTGTCGCGATCTCCGGGTTGCAGATTGCCAAGGCGGCGGGCGCGACAGGTGAGTGTATAATCTAATCCCTGGGTACGATGGATCGAGACGGGGAAAGCTGACGGCCTGCCAGTCATCATCACGTCTTCCTCCGACGCGAAGCTCGCAAAGGCCAAGGCTCTCGGCGCTGACCACATCGTCAACTACCGCACGACGCCCAACTGGGACGAGACGGTGACCCAGGCAACCAACGGCGAAGGCGCCGACATCATCCTCGAGACGGGCGGCGCCAAGACGTTGCGTCGTTCGTTCGAGGCCATCGGCTTCGGCGGCACTATTGCGTGCATCGGGTACCTCTCGGGGAAGGTCGACGAGGAGAAAGACCGTACCAACGTCAACCTGTTGGCGCTGCGAAAGACGGTTACGCTGAAGGGTCTCATCAACGGTCCCCGCGAAAGGTTCGAAGAGATGGTGGACTTCTATGAGCAGAAGGGCATTAAGCCCGTTGTCGACCGCGTTTTTGAGTTCAAGGAGGCGGATGAGGCGCTGCGTTATCTGTATAGCGGAGGCCACTTTGGAAAGGTCGTTGTGAAGGTGCAATAGAGGCGATTGACCATAACTGATGAAAAATTGATTAACTGAAAAGAGAAAAAATCATGAGAATGCGGCATGTGTTAGTGAGCCGAGGCATGTCCGGGGTCCTCGGACATTGGTTCCCCGCATGGGGGAATTGAGAGGGAGCTTGGGTATCACATCATGGAGAACAGGGAACCTAACCTGACTCGATGTAGCCATGTCCCCTGCAGATGGCCATTTTTAGCTGCATTTTCCCGGGTTTGGTGTTCCATTCCTCAGGTGTTCCCACCTTCGCAGTAGCCCATCTCCCCCATTCACTCATTCATCCGCATTCAATAAACATATGCCAGCTCAAGGAGCCTCTTCTTCGTATTATTGATGGATCATTAATAGACCCAATCCAACAGTGAAGACGCCATCTCGTTCGCGCCATCACCCAAGCTCCTGGTGTCGGAACAGACGGCGTCGCAGATCGGCCTTCCGCAGACCTCGACCCCCCCCCCTGCGCCTCTCATCTCACATCACTTCACTCTCTTCCTCTTGTCGTCTTCTCCAACCCCAAATGCCAGATGCCCAAAAGGGCCAAAGGAGCTAGAAACACTGCTTGTCTCTGGCCTTTTCATCCCCCCGCACTCCACCAAATCAACCCACCTCCAACATCTACCACAATCCAACACCACCCGTCAGCAGCATACGGGGAAAGCCTCAGCGGCACAGCGGCACAGCCTTCTCGGTTCTGACAGCTCAATCCAGCTCGACGACCGAGCCCGAACCATACAGGCCACCCTCAAAACGACACTGCGTAGCACACTCGACCGGCCATGGCGCCCCAACACGCGCCCATCCCTCTCCCCCAAACACCAACCCAGATCCTCGCCACGCTCGCCGGTCTGGGCGCCTCCGCCTGGCTCTTGAAGCTCATCGTCCGACACATCCTGCTCCGCCTCCCCGCGAACCCCTCGTCGAAATCACCGTCGTCCGCCGGCCCGCACTTCTCAGCAATGTCCGCCGATCGAAAACGGGCCCTCCAAGACCGCCCCGCCATCATCGTCGGCGGCGGCCTCGCCGGTCTCGTCGCGGCATTCGAGCTCTCCGAGCGCGGGGTCCCGACAATCATCATCGACCAAGAAAACGAGGCCAATCTGGGCGGACAGGCGTTCTGGTCTCTGGGCGGAATCTTCTGCGTCAACTCGACCGAGCAGCGCCGCATGGGCATCAAGGACTCGCGGGAGCTCGCCATGAGGGATTGGTTCGGCTCGGCGGCCTTTGATCGCGAGAAGGAGGACACGTGGCCACGGAGGTGGGCGGAGGCGTTCGTCAACTTTGCGGCCGGCGAGATGGAGGCGTACGTCAAGGCCCGGGGCATGGGATTCCTCTTCAACGTCGGCTGGGCTGAGAGGGGATGCGGCAGGGCGGAGGGACACGGCAACTCCGTCCCCCGGTTCCATGTCACCTGGGGCACCGGCCCGGAAGTCGTGAGGGTGTTTGAGGAACCAGTCAGGCGTGCGGCGGAGAACGGCGTCGTCCAGTTCCGCTTCCGACATCGCGTGGACGAGATCATCACCGACGAGACGGGTCGCGCCATCGGCGTCAGAGGAAAGGTGCTGGCCCCAGACAACTCTGCTCGCGGCGTCAAGTCGAATCGGGAGGTCATCGACGACTTTGAGATCCTCGGCTCGGCTGTTGCGGTTACATCTGGCGGCATCGGAGGCAACGTCGAGGCTGTCAAGGCGGCATGGCCCGTCGACCGTCTCGGCCCCAAAGTCCCGGAGAACTTCGTCGTCGGTGTACCCGCGCATGTCGACGGAAGGATGATCGGGATCTCGGAGCAAGCCGGCGCGAATGTCATCAACAGGGATCGCATGTGGCATTACACCGAGGGCCTTCAGAACTGGAATCCCATCTGGCCGGACCACGGCATCCGTGTGCTCCCTGCGCCGAGCTCTCTCTGGCTCGACGCCACCGGCAAGCGACTTCCACCCTTCCTCTTCCCGGGCTCCGACACGCTGGCGACCTTGAAGCACATCTGCAGCACCGGTTACGACTACACGTGGTTCATCCTCGACCAGAGCATCATTGCGCGCGAGTTTGCACTTTCGGGCTCCGAGCAGAACCCGGATGTGACTGGCAAGAGCATTTGGCAGCTGTTGACTCGCGTCTTCGGCAAAAAGGGCACGGTACCGGTGCAAAACTTCCAGAAGTATGGCAAGGACTTTGTAGTAAGGGACAACCTGGCGGATCTGGTACAGGGAATGAACGAGCTGCAGCGCGAACGTGGCGGGCCTGTGCTTGATCTCGCGGACATCAAGGAGACGATCGAGATTCGAGATGGACAATTCGACAACGCCTACTCCAAGGATGCGCAGGCGATGCTGATCAACAACGGCAGGACGTACTGGGCCGATAAGCGCAGCCGTATCGCGCCGCCGCATAAGCTTCTCGACAAGGCCCACGGGCCGTTGATCGCGGTACGGATGAACCTACTCACGCGAAAGACTCTCGGCGGTATCGAGACGAACCTCGAGAGCAACGTCATGAAGGCTAACGGGGAGAAATTCGACGGTCTTTACGCAGCAGGCGAGGCTGCAGGGTTCGGCGGTGGAGGTGTCCATGGATACAACAGCTTGGAGGGGACGTTCCTTGGGGGCTGCATTTTCTCCGGAAGGGCAGCTGGGCGTGGCATCGCGGATGAGCTGCTGGGACCGGCTGAGGCCAAGGGAGCTCGGTCGAAGATGTGAATGGTGATGAGCGCAAGTAGAGATGACCTTTTCTTTGCGCAACAAGACGACCAAGGAGTTCGGATCTGACTTTCATTACTATCAACGCTAGCGGCGGGCTCTAGAGTTTTTCATGATTGCCGACGTCCGCATCCTCTCCAACTTGACTTCTGTCGTTACTCGAATCTATCCTTGTCTGACGCAGTCGCCACCGATCATCTCATCCGACTTGCGCACTTCGACCGTCGTGCCTGAAGGAGACTGCATGCCTGAAGGAGAATGCATGCCTGAAGGAGAATGCATGCCTGCGTACCCGCGCTCTTCATCCCCAGCCATATCGATTTCTGTGTAGATGGTTTCTTTTTTCGAGCGAGCTGTGAGTTCCACCTCATCGTCGCCGCGACGGGCGTGCGAATGCTTCGACGTCGTGACTTTGGACTTGGAGTTGCTGGCTTCAGAAATCGTCTTGCGGACAATGGACTTGAGCCACGGCGGCGTGTAATGCGAAATCATGGGCCTGAGATGGGGAAGACACGCAGCAATGATGTAGGTTCCGGTCTCAATGATGCTCCAGCCAACAAGGGCAACGGACGCCCCTGTGACATGTCAGTATCGACCCGTTTCTGGTAATTGGTTGGCGACCTACACGTCCGATCTGCAAAGGCTGCTGTTCCGAAGAAAGTGACTGCTCGGATGATGGATGCGATAACACCGCTGGCCCAGAATTAGTATTCAGGCTTAAGTGCGAGCTTTCGCAGGAGATAGATACCCACAAGCTGCCGACCATGAAAATCCCCACCAGCGCAATCCTCTTGTGCGTCGGGAGCTTCAGGCCGCAGATAGTCTTCAGCGGCAGAGCCATGACGAAGAAATCCAGCACGAACTCAGGGATGCTTTGCGCGTGGAAAAAGGCCTGCACATGGACGCATTTGCCGCCTGCTATGGTTCGGTCCCACCAGAACCGGAGCGGCGTGCATTGGAAGCACGCGGTGAGGTTGAAGGATATGTTCGTCGCCGCGAGCGTTGCCAGCAAGACGTACGCAGTCATTCTCATCCCGCCCTTCCAGTTGAACACGCGGAGATAGAGGCAAACGATGCCCATCTTTGGCAACGCCACAGACGCAAAATAGATTATCTCAAAGGCCAGGATGCACTTGGCCCATCCGACCAACAGAGCCGGGTGAAACTCTTCAACAAACTCGACGTGTCGTCCAACGCCGCCCACACGAACCATGACTAAAAACCAAGAGTTAGTCACTGCGATACTTTCCCATCATCACCGCATCACCTGAGGCCAAAAACATTACCTATGCCCGCTGCACACATGCCCAAATCCACCACGTACGCCGCCACCAGGAAGTAGTCGTCGGTTCCGTAGCCGCCCGCCGTGAACCGTTTCGCGAAAAGCCTGAGACCAAGGAAGAACGTCGTGAGGAAGGCGAACGCGATTGAGATGCCGATTAGGGTGTTGCCCGAATCCTCGGCCAGGTATTAGGGGGTGGCATGATGTGCACCTTCGCTTTCGGCGGCTAAGACGAGGTCTGCGTCCATGATCGTAAGATTGTTGCTGTGATGGAGGCAAGCTGAGCCGATCCACGGCCAAGACACGACCTGGGCATCAAAACCAAGCCTCTTTTACATGTTTCCGGCCGCTGGGCAAGAAACGAATCAAACAGGAAACGATATTCATATCGCGCGCCGCACGGCAACCCTATCTTGGTGTGGCCCCCCTCTTTCTATGTAAATTTCCGACTTGGCACACGTCCTCGAGGAGGGATGGCTCCATTCGCGACGGCGGGGGCGAGAAAAATGCTTCATGAATTACTGTAGTAAGGTCCGGGGGACTGAACATTAACATCTCCCCACGCATGATCAAACTGTGTTCAAGAATACCGTGGACCAACTTTCGGGGACTATATTTGCCCCTTTTTCTTTGGCCCCTTTCCCAGTCTTTTCCCCAGGGTGCTTGTGTTATGGGTTCCACTACTGCGACATCCTCGCTGGCGGAGCAAAACTCTCTGGCTAGCAGTTAACCTGTTGCCAGCGAACGTGAGGAAGGGCGGAGAGGGGCCTTTTAGTCCACCTCGCATGAAACGTCGCGTTCTAGAATCATCGTGGAAAGAGAATTTGAGATGAGCACGGATTGACCCTGTCGTCATGCCGTCTTGGTGAAGATGGGATGTAGGCTTTGGTCCCTATTCGTCGAAGGCAGAACCGACTCGCAACAGTTGCAGCTCAGGAGCATCCACATCCCTGCTTCCCTCGACCTATTTGAGAATTAAGCCGTGTCGCTGTTCAAATGTTCTTGGATGCCTTGACTCCTCTCAGCCGAGAACGAAGGATGCGTTTCTGAACCGTGGCGATGAGACGTGGGGAAATGACGAAGCAATATGCAGCAATGGCAAGCCGGCCAGGAGACCAAGGCTTGCAGAGCCAAAGAAGTCGCCTGGTTGCAGCAACCATCCGATCATCTCGTTGTCAACAATACACATCACAGAGTTCGTGGACATTTCCTCCTCTAGGTCGCGTGAGCCAGGTGGAGGCAAGAAAGTCGCCGTGGCGTTCTCTGAGTAGAGTCAATGGCAAATTGGTGGCGGCGTGGCACCATTGATGATTCGCCCTGTGAGCTTCCGATATCTGAGTGACTCTGCCAACAATGTCCCATACGCCTCCCTGCTGGCTTATCAAGTAAGCGAACGTAGCCCTGACGAGAGCAAGGTTCATGCTCGAGGTGACGTTGGCATAGACTGGGAAAAAGAGCCCCGTGTGCTCCAGAACTCGACGGCGATCCGTCGACTTCTGGGTATGTACTCCTAGTAGGTGCGCAGGGAGACCCCGTCAAATCCGGGCGGCAAGAATAACCAGAGGTGTTCGCTAAGAGAGCCTGACAAGGGGCGACATCATGCCGCAGAACAGTTGGTCTCGCCTGTTGGATTAGCCATGGATAGCCTTGACAATCTCCGGACGTCCGTGTTCCAGTAGACACGACGTCTGACCCGACGACAACTAATCCCATGGTATTGCTAATTAGCAAGGCCGTCAGCAGTGGCAGATGGTAAAAGGCTCACATCGAAGGGGTTTCTGGCCGGTCGCAAGTCAGATCGACAAACCCGCGCAGCTAGTGAAAATGTCGGCGTTGGGTTTGGTGCGGATGACAAGGTGGTGCTTTCCGAAGCCGCCTTCGGGTCCTCCTGATTGGCACCTCGGGAGGCACTTGAGTGACATCGGGAACGGAACACTTCGATGTGGCGTCGGCGCAGCTGCGATCGCTCATGGTTTGTTCAGAGATGGACAGAACCATGTCCAACGCTGAGCTGAGGATCGATTTCTTGTTTTCAACTGCGGACTTGGCAAGTTGACGCTCATGGAGTCGGAATCAGGACACGCATGAAGACTGGAGAGCTGAGAAAGGAGCACGGGTCGCTGCCACGCGCGAGATGTTACCGCGGCATTCATGATTTGCAATGGCTGAAGAGGATTTCGTACGTAATTTTTTCCTTCTGAGAGATTGAGTGTTTCTGATCATGGAGCTTACTCCGTCGTCTGTGGTCGACATGCTGGTGATTGAATGTCCACTTCCAAATGACGTTAGCTAGAAGGAAGGCAAAGAGCAATAAGGGATTCGGGGATAACGCTTTATCGCCGATCAGCTCCTGCCCTGCCAGCCAGGTGAGATTCCTTATCTGTTATCTTATCAGATAAGCCATCATACCTTAGAGTACAAGCCACAGTCCACCCCTTCCCTCGGGAAACATTTTCCTCGGGGAAGTCAACAGACTCACTCTCAGTCGCGCCCCGGATAAGGCAATATGTTGACAATGTTCACGGCCGATGCTTTGGCTTTGGTCATGATTCTAACTCAAGTTCCACTCCACAGCTTGGCAGGACTCTGACATTATGTCCACTGAGACTGGCGACGTCCCCTTCTCCTCGGAGCGCCCTTACCGCTCTCACCTCCGTCCAGCGTGTCTGGCTTGCCGGAAGCGCAAGTCTCGGTGTAACGTTGACAACACCGCATCGATTTGTCTCACATGTCGAGCTCATGGGACAGCCTGCGAGTTTCCACCAGCTCCTGCCGGAGCCTCCCTGCGGCCGAAGACTGCTTGGAGGGCGTCGCAGGCCCGTAAGTCGAGGGATCTGGGCCACCGCGCCCTGACGCCGGCAACACAGACGTTTTCCTCGGATGCCACCCTGGTTCCCCCGATGAGTGCCTTACCGGCACCCGATGGAGCTCAGGGAGGCCATCGAGCATCGACGTCTCCGGATGCTGGCTTGGCCATCGCTTCTGTGGATGAGAGACATTACGCCGAACCCATTGCCGGCGGCGGAGAGGACGAGGCGCATATTGTCGGGCCGGCAGACATCGAAGACACCCAGGTGTTGGCAACGTATCTCTCTAATGATTCATCCGTCTTGAATCGAGGCATACGATCAAGAATTTCCGGAACCAGCCCGCGACAAAACAATGGAAGCAGCGGTCGCAAGCCGGTGGTCTTCACCACTGTTAAGAAGCAACCTCTCGGCGTCCCGAATGACCGAACACCGGCCTTCCTGAAATGCCAAATCATCGAGAAGCTGCTCGAACCTTTACTCCCCGATGTAATCGAATTGTAGGTGGCCTAATGCTCATGCCTTGAGGCGAACATCTGACACAAGCCTGTAGATTCTTTGAGAAACCCAACAGATGTTTCCCCCTGCTGGACAGGCCATCTTTCGAGAAGCGCTTTACTGAGGACAGGGGCCATATCTCGCCGGCCTTGCTTTCTTGTCTGTACGCGCACACCATGACCTACTGGGCACAGTCTCCATCGCTCGTAAAACATCATCGCCCCGACACCAGGTTCATCTGGAACCAAGCCAATGACGCCGTGTATTCTGAGATTCACTTATCGCCCGGTATATCGACTCTGCTTGGCATCTTGTTGAACGTCTCCGGTCGGCCTCTTACATCGATCATCGGGAATGGCGTTCAGCTTGGGTCTGCCATTTCCCTGGCCCATTCCCTGGGCCTGAACCGTGACCCTTCAGAATGGGATATACCGGAGGCTGAGAAGCTTCTGCGCACAAAAATATGGTGGGCTATTTTTGTGTACGACAAGTGGTAAGACTCGTTCCTCATGAACAAGGTTCGTCTCTGATAAAGAACAGGTCAAGTCTTGCGTACGGTACCCCGCCGCAGCTACGAAGTGGTCAGCATGATGTTTCCCTATCCACGATGGGTCAGCTCTGCGGCCCTGCCGCAAGTACGGTCGACCTCAACGCCGCCACGGTATACCTCGCGTTCGTGGCCCTCACACAATTCCTCGACAAATATCTAGAACGGATCTACGACCTCGAAAAGACATCCACCACTGGCCCATGGGACCTGGAAGTTCTCTTGACCAAATGGGAGGACTCCCTTGACGTGGATTTGCGCCGGAGAATCATCCGCGGCGGTGATAGCCTCGACATGCCGGGCTCCGCGAACCTCCGGCTGGCGTATCTCTACATCAAGCTGCTCCTTCGAAAGTGGGAGCTCGACGCAGAAAAGTCATCCAACGTAGACCACACGTCCTCCCTACCCATGCGATGCTACCTCGAAGTCCGCCGTGCGGCAGAAGAAATTGTTCTTCTGGTGCAGGAGCTGAAGGAGCCTCAGCTGGGCGACTACTGGCTCCCGCTGTTGACGTTCACGTTCACTTCCACCACGAAATTCCTGCTTCGCTGCGCGTTGGAGACTGAGAACACTGTCAGCGGACTCGCGCAGAGTATGTCGCTCAAGCTGGCCCGCGATCTGATTACGGCGCTTCAGGTGCATCGTCAGAGAGCTTGGGATATGGGCGATCTTTGCATTGCGCAATACTCGGAAGTCATCGAGAAGCTCGCATCATCCACAGAAACCGCTAACTTCGCAGAGCAGCCTGTGGACATGCCCGAGCTGCAGGAGTACGTGTCGATGAGCGTTCCCGACGTTGATGAGCTATTTCCGAGCCTTTGGGACATGTTCAGCACCACTTGAGGGGTTAAGTTGGACCCCGACAAATTTGACAAGCCACAACCTGCTTCTGAACTAGCAGCTCGCCATCGTTTCGTCATACCCACGTCTCAGGCAGCACGGAGCAGGTTTATCGGGTTTCTTGTTGAGGATCTTCGCTCTCGCGATCCCGAGAGAACGGTTCGCGGATGACAGAGCGATCGTGATGGACCATTGTTTCGCCAATGTCTGCGATAAACCGACGACAGTTACTTTGCGACGAATTGGGACTTCGCGGCGTCCCGACGATTCTGTCACATTCACGCGGATGATATCGAGCGAGTAAAACGGCCATGCTTTGCCAGTCCTTGGACGTTCTCACGAACAATCGACCACGCCTCGTGCGCCCATCTCATCAATCGCTGTCCAAGTACTACTTGAATTCCACAGCATGCTTCTTCTCATTCTCTGCACCGCGATCGAGACAGCACGACGGAAGTTCGCTGCTTCCAAGCAGCAGAACCGCCTGTTATCGATGGCGTCTGCAAACCTACAAAGTCTGGCGGGTGGCCTCCTCATGTTCTCATGCTACGTCCAAGCTAGCTAAAGCTTCGCAGGATACCAAAACTAACGCGCTGATATCGCCCTCGAACTTCAAGCAAGCAAAACCATTGAAGCAACCGCACCCTCCATATGTGGACTTCGACTGGTGTTATCCCGAATCGAGAAATTGCATGCTGTCTGTCGTCGAAAGAGAGGCATCGCCTTGAATCCTCTGCAAGTCTCTTCGAAAAAGGAAGTCACCACTGGAAACCACGATCTCGCGAATCGCACATGGCATGCCGAAGCACTCTTGAAGGGGCCTTAATCTATCATACTCGCGGAGTATTTCGCCGACAAAGAGGCAACGGTCACTGACATACGGCCGGGCTCGCAAACCAGAGACCATATTTTTCTGCCAATTGCCACCCGGTTCAACCACCAAGCTGGCATCGCTCTATACAACGGCGGTCTTGTTGCTACTGCCAACTCGACGGTCGTGGCAGAGGAGGAGATGAAGAATTTGGTGTAGAGCAAGGTTTTGAAGGAATGTTAGGGCATCGTCAAACTTCTAGGCATTGCAGCCACAGCTGTGGTACATGTACACAGTATGGCGCCTTGATGGCTTGCTAGATCAAGATTTGCTTTGGTTAAAATGGACATGAAACAACTTGTGATTATCTTGCGGGAATACAGAACACTACAGCCACCTGACAAGGCTAGTGACCAGCTTTGGGCGGTTGGGCTGAGGTGATTCAGCCAGCGTCGTTGTTGTGGCTGCCGAGGCGCTGGGGCTTCAAAGGCAGATCCTCGTTACTTCCTGTAGTTGGAGAATCCCGATGGGCTAAAGCTGCAAAAACATCTACACCAGGCCTGTTTCTTGTTGTGATGTGAATGGAGTGGTAGCACAATGGCATCTGAGGGAAGCCACCACCATCAAATGGCAACAAGGCAAGCACGGAAAATCACAAGGCGGGTCCGTCAAAGGAACCCAGAATGAAGTACTAATGCCATTTCATTGCATGCGTGGCAGCCTCAGCTGCAGAATCTCGTGAATCCTAGTCTAGTTCCAGACCAAAAGCCCATGTCCAGTCCCCAAAACGCCAAATTCCGCGAAGACGAATAAAAAAACCTCCCATGTCCAGCTTTCAGTCCTCCCAAAGCCAAATCCAGGTATCGTTTTTCCTTCCAAACGCCAGCCAAAGGGGTGAATCCCAGATCATGTGTGAAAGCAGGTTAAAGATGAAACCCGCTTAAGCACGACGGCTGAAGGGCTCGATGCCCATGCCGTTGTGGCGCGTCTTGGTCTCGCCAGCAGTGGTCGAGAGCGCGGGCTCACGAGCAGTGACGACTGTGGTGAAGCTGAGCTCCTCCGCGCTCTTGGGAGTGTGGACCATGGCAGACGAGTTGGTCTGCGCAGTGGTCACAAAAGGAGCAGGCGTGACATACTGGGTGATAGTAGTCAGGATGATGGCTGTCTCAACAAGACCCGCAGAAGAAGCCTGGGTGGTGTTGGTGTAAGGGGTGGCCGAGGACTTGATGGTGGTCAGGCGAGGCTCGGGGAGAGTGCTCGAGGTCGAAGGCAAGACGGTGGTCAGGCGAGGCTCGGGGAGAGTGCTCGAGGTCGAAGGCAAGACGGTAGTCAAGCGAGGCTCAGGAAGCGTGGACCAATGGCCAGTCATAGGAGGCTTGCTGTTGAAGGGGGGAAGCAGAGGAGTCCAGACAGAAGCAGGCTCAGAGGTCTTGGAGAGACCAGTCGAGACGGTAGAGCTGGTGGTGACGAAGACGATGTGACGATCATAGTGGGACTCGGACTCGCTCTTCGAATCGATGATGGTGCGAGGGATGCGGGTGTCGACGTCGGACGAGGTCTGAATGGGAGTTCCGATGAAAGTGATCTTGAACGGGTCAGTGAGGATGAAGGTCGGGCCAGGACGAATCACTCCGGGAATGGTGTTGAGGGTCAGAGTGGGCCGAGGACCGAAGGGGTCCATGACAGTAGGACCGATCTTGCCGTTGACCTCAGTCGCGGTGTTGCACTCGATGCCGCAGGGTCCCTTGCGAGGGCCGCCCGTGAAGCGAGAGACGGGGAACTCGGTGGGAACGTGGAAAGAGGCGGTGCCAGGGGCGATGAGGCTACTGATATGGATCTCGTTGCCACCACCACCAACGGGGGCGCCGTTGACGACAGTAGCGATGATGCCGGTGTAGGCAAGAATGGCGGCCTTGAACATCTTGGAAATTACAGTGTCAGTTTCATCTCCAGGGAAGAAGGAGAATAGCGCGAGAAAACAAGTGTTGCTTACCTTCATCTTGATGACTCGTGGGATGAGTGAAGATTGCTTGTTGGGATGAAGTTATTGAACGGCGAAAGTGTTTTGTTGATTGTGAATGAAGAGGGAAGACTGTGGGATTTTGCGAGATGAGTTGTGAGTTTGTGGGAGAAGAAGGAGAAAAGTAGCCGGACTGGTTTTGTTCTGATTGTTTTAAAGGCAGGAGACCGAGAGGGAGGAGTCGGGGTAGGGCTAAGAACTAGGGCTTGGGTTTCTGGAAGCTTCAAAGAAAGGGCAGAAGCAAGTAAGGAAGGAAGGAACAAAATGGGCAGCTTGGTGTCCTCCTGCCTATGAAGTAGAAGGAGGTATTTATGAGAAAAGACAGCGGATTGGTTGCTCGGCAGAGCGAGGGTGGCGGGTCTGGCTGGCTTCATCAGGAACATCACCAACAACTTCACTGACGTCACTTTTCGGCAGCCAATGAGAAAGGAGGGATGAAGAGCTCGACTGTAAACAAAGAGCAGGGGCCAAGTTATGGCCTCGGCGTCACGTGCCGGCTTTCGAGACGTTGACCTCTGCATTTTGAGAAACAGCTGTATGGCGTGGACCCTGCAGCGAGCTTCCGACTCTCATTAATGATTTTCCTTTGCCAAGAGCTTTTATCCCTCCTTGAATATTGACTGAGCTTCACTCTGCTGATCCGAAGGCCCTGTGTGTGCCCTCCCCGACATCTAGTTTGTAGCCATTGGCGGTAGATTGGCCCGATTGTAGCAGACTCACATAAGGTCCAGTCAGGAAATAAGGGCGTATGAATCCAGGAAAGCAGGCGATCTCTCACGTGGTAATCCTTTACGAGATTGCGTTTTAGCACTCGCTACCTACACGGTAACATCAGAGATCTAGTAAGCAAGGACACCTCTATGTTCTAGTGTTTACAAGGGAAAGGTAAATTGGGCATATGGTATACAGCAACTAGAGTAATCGATTTTAATGCCATCTAAGTATTCTTGAAAATGGTTGCCTCAGATTCTCGCCATCCGCCAGTTAGGCGTACACATGCCTGCGTTTTCTCTGTGATTCTCACTTGTGCCGTCAAGCTCACTTGGGACGTGATGGAAGTGGGTTTCTGCTTTGAAGCATTGGCTTCTCATGAAAGCTGAGTCGAATTTGTCCAGACTCTAAGGAACCCGGAAGAATGTACCACACTTGGAAACCCCATGAACTGGTCGTCTTTCTCTGATAATTGCATCTGAATGACTCCCAACCCGGTCTTTTCATATCTAGAGCCCCTGCGTTCTGGTGATCCATGTTTCTAGATCAAGGACGAGTGCTACTGCTCACAGCTGTCTCTATTTGCCTAAAAAATCATTCCAAAGGTTGATTATATATTCAAAAAAGTTCCCAGATGCTTCTGAATCTTTACCTTAAGGTTTTGGTGTTTTCTTGTACCTTGTATATGCCAGTATGTCCTAGGCTTGCTTGGGGTTCTCAGCTTTGCTATACCCAGCAAACTTGCCCTATGAATCTTTATGTTTTTTCATGTGTTAAATATTGGCTCAGGACAGAACAAAGAATAAAAGAATTAAAGAATTTTCGAAATATAGAGAGACAAAAAGAAAAGAGATCCTTATCCACAATTAATTCATTACTTTTCTGAACGACGTCGCTTCAATCGATCGTGCCGGACTTAGCTCGCTGCAGCAACCATCCAATCACATTGCAGGGAACGGGCTCTACCCCGGTCCCCCGTTCCACCTCGCGTTTACCAGCGCTTCTCCTCAAAGTGCCACCATCAACGCCGCCCTTTTCTTCTACACAGCGGTTGGAACAATCCAGCAGAAATACAGCAGAACAAGCTCCACATTCGAAGTCGTCTTCAACATGGATTCGGTAAGTTTTTCCCCCGCTGCGTCGGCGTGTCGACTCACCTCGAAATCAGGACATGGACACAGATCCTCAGCAGTTGGTAAGCCACTCATATCCGCTGCTCCTAAGAACGGGGACTCGGAATCAACAATGCCTCCCTCATTCACACGCTAACGTCCCAAGCAGACAACTCCGATGTCTCATCTTGATGTCAGTGACCGAAATGAGCTGATGACCGCATCCGACATGGATACCAGCAACGTATCCCGGAACCTTCAAGCGCTCCAGAGCCAAGCCGAGGACCTTAGGAAGCAGACCGAGGAGAACGCCAAGCTTCTCAAGAACTACAAGTCCCTCGTCAGAGCCATGGACAAGACGATCACCGAGGAGGTTGAGGAGGCCGTCGCCAGGGAGGTGCACAAGTTCCAAGTGCTGGTTACTCAGGAGCTCAACAAGCGGTTCGAGAAGTTGGACGAGCGCATTCGAAACATCGAGAAGGCTATCTCGCAGCAGAATGTCTACCAGAACCAGCAGATTGAGGCTCAGACGGCGCAGTTGGCAACTCAGCAGACCAGCCTGGAGACTTTGGAGGCCAAGGTTCACATGGTTTTGGCTCAGCGTCAATGAAATTGTTTATGACACCAATAGCTGGCTTTGGGTTACGTAGATATTAGCTGGTCTGAATAGATTGATGGCACCGAGTTGAGGTAATCATGTCGAACAATGCCGAGTACACGTTTACCGTACTATTCAGCACTTCAAGTCGGCGCAGCCACTCGAATGCAGCAGCGTCTATGTGGATACGGTAAGGCTCTCCGGCTCGTTTTCCAGCGAGCACGAAACTGCCAGCCCAAAGTCCGAGACAACATCTCCCGATACAGTGAGAGTTAGCTTTGCATGCTTTTCCAGAATTGGAGAAGTCGTCGCTGGCAGCGCCTTCAGCCCAAGGCATACCCAGACCTCAAGCATCTCGACCAGCGAGCCAAACTGCCACCTCAAACTGGGACCATGGCAAGGCCGAGAGCTTTCACCTAGCACCATGTTATTTCATCATAGACTCAGTAATCCGACCAAAGATTGTTTGTATGACTCCCACGACATGAATACCATTTGCCTGTTTGGAAACTATACCATAATATTTCTTACTCATATAAAACTATTTTCAGATGTCTCTTACCTGGGTGGCTCATACTACTCACTCATCGTCGCTCCTGCCAAAACCTAACAGCAAAATAACCAAAGGATACGTATTCATGGACTTCAAAGTTTCCACCTCACTCACAACCTTCTCATGTGCAAACTCCAGTCCCTTCACCTTCCCAGACAGGAACTTGAAGACCTTACAATTTGATCTTCTTCACTTTTGTCCCTTGTCCCACCTCTGCCTCCAGTGAGACGCGAAACAGGGTCTTGTTTTCATCATACCATGCCCCAAGCCATCTCAATTTGAGGCAATAGACATAAACCGCTCGCTGTGCCTGAAGATGGACGAATAACACAGTAAGTCCTTCATCATACAATGTAGCGCGCCATCGAGTCGCAGATGGTAGCTGAACTTCCGCAGGCAGAAGATGTATGCCCTCAACCAGCATTCTGTTCGTCACATCGCCCGTCCGCTTTCAACAAGCCATCGCCATATTTCATGACCAACTTTGAATGAAGAGCCTCGTCGTCGAAATAACTACCGAGCAGAACATTTAGAGGGCCGTCGCCGGCCGCACCACTAGCCAGATCGCCTCCGACATCGACCAGCCCCTTCGCAATCTGCCCCTCGACATGCGCAGCGCCTTTGATAGCACCCTCGTCTACGCCTCCGCGAAGATGAACGAGGCTATGAACGACGCCCTTCGCTCCATGCAGGCCCAGATTAATGAGCAGCAGGGCACCATCGAGCAGCTCAACAACCAGGTGCTGAACACCAACAATTATGTCGTCGCTCAGGCCGTCAACCATGGTGAGGTCCTCGACCTCCGCCGTTCGAGCTCGGGTTACCTACGAGAACATGACCGAGAGCGACAAGAACCGCATCCAGAAGGACGAGACTACCACGAACCGGCTCAACGACAGAGTCCACAACGTGTACAGCTGGAAGAGCACGATCGACAAGCAAATTCAGGCGGAGATGGAGGAGCAGGTGTTCATGTTCCAGAGGGAGATGATGGCTTGGCTTTCGTCATCCAGGTCGTCGCTAATTCCCAGCGGGACCTGGAGAGTCGCATTTCTAAGGAGTTCGCCAAGGAGCGCAGGCAGTAGGAGGAGCAGCTGGTTAAGGAACGCAACGAGCGCAAGAAGAATGACGAGAAGGTGAAGGCTTGGCAGGCGCGGACGGAGGAGGTCTTGGCTAGCCGTGGCTGGGAATGCCTCCCGGAAGCCTCGCCGTTCCGGTTCTTTGGGGGTGTGCTCTGGTCTCTCCATACCCAATAGACTCAAGCGGGAGTACGTACTGGGCCCGAGACTGGTAGCCCTAGTATTTTCACCTCATAGTACGTACTTGGGACCAATCTTTCTACTGGCTGGATTTTGAAGAGAGAAAGGTGAGAAAAGAATAGCCTCTCGTATCCTGGGACAGAAGGAAAAGAAGTTCGGAAGGAGCGAGCAGGTGAGGTGAAGCTAGAGTTGAGGCTCAAAAACGGGTGGAAAGATTTAGGCGTGGGGGGGCGCCTGCCGCATTCGGTCACTGGTGTGGAGCTAGCCCGGGACATCGTCCGCCGGCGCAGAATGTCGTGGTGAGGTGGACCGCGATGCCTCCGCCCGACCTGACTGCTGCGCCTCAATCAGGGAGGCCTTGCCAGATTGACACGTCTGGTATTCGAAATCGCCTATGTGACGTCTCAGCGAAGAGTCAGGCGATGGGTCTTCAGATATTCTTTCTCGCCAATAGTGTTCATCATTGAGGAACACTGCAGTTGAAACGCAATGTACTGAGGCTTTTGCTGGCAAAAGGCACTGATGACGGTGCTGCTATGGGATTGAGGTCATCAAAACGAGCAGACTTTTGACGTAGACGCGCTATGTTTGACAAGAAATTAATGTTGAGTGAGAAATAGGTAGACATCCTTCTGGCTGTTATTACTTGGAGCGCGGCTGGTCATAACGCCGGATCAAAAAGAATTGACCAGCGGGAGGATTCCCGGGGGATTGATCCGGCTCTTAATTCGGGGCAAGATTGATCCGCTCTCGACCAAAGATGGGCGTAGCTCTTTGTGTGAAGCTCTATCCCAGGCTTTACCGTTTCGTAAAATCCAGCATCCGATTGACGTCGTCCATCCACTCCTTGACATCTTCATTGTAAGCCTGCAAGTCCTCAATGATCGATTGCGTATTCCAATCCCAAGGCATGATCTGGCTCGGTTTCAATCCGCTTCCGATCCTCTTCAACATGTTCGAAGTCACGATGCATGCCCGGGCGACCCGTCCCCCGATATCTTTGCCTCTCTTGGCTAGCGCCCCGGTGGCTTTGATCTTCTCAAGTTGTAACAATGGATTTCTGGTCTAAGACACGCCCACTTTGAGCTCGTCGGCCATCCTCAAACGACAAGAATCGACAGGGACTGACCTACCTGCATGATATAGAATAATGGCTTGGTATCATAGTACTCGGCAATCAAAGACACAATCTGAGCGCAGTCCTTCATGGTGGGAGGGCTTGGTGCAGGGGAGCTGGGAGAACTGGCAGTCGACGAAGATTTCCTTCTTGCGTAGGGGATAACTGGGAAAGGTAGTTGAAGAAATCCCAGTGGAATCATGGTGAAGTATTGGCTGCGTATTTCGGGTGCTGTTGGGGAAGCTGAGAAAGACTTTTACCGTCTCTAATCTGAAGGCGGATGGCAGGTTGAGCGAGAGCTTAAGTAGGTCGTATGAAGCATGGTGGTATAGCAGGCATCTGATCAATCTTGATATCAGGTTATATCCATAGCTACACGTCACACCTCGAGTCAAAGTATCCTTGGGCCCCTTGTCCCTTGTTTCATGGTCTTGTCAGCTCCGACACATAATTCTAGACTTGGGAATCTCGTCGAAAGTTCGCGATTTGAACTTGTCTCATCGGCGTACAAACAACCGAAATTGTCTCAGAAATCTCATTAAACCATTATAAGAACGAAGAGATCCGCTCGTACGACCTGAAGTCTCCAGCTGTCTCGATCCAAGGCCTCGATCCAAGGCCTCGATCCAAGGCATCAACAATGCGAAAGACCACAGCTCTGGGGAAACGCAAGGGAGACTGGGCTTCCATTGAACCTGCATAGGTAAATGGAGCAACCAGGGCAATCAAAGCCAATACAGTTGACATTGATGTATACTCAGCGTCATGAGTTCGCCAGCAAGTCTTCTAACAAAGCCGGCAAGTCCTCAAACAGCAAGAGTAGATAAGCGAGCTGGCGTTGTTTGTCTATTCCTGACTGATCTTGATCTATATTTGGTAATATGATTTTCCAAACCACTTCTTTTTCTTTGTTTACTCTCAACGAGACCTCGCCGCGGTGGCTTTCGGCCTTTCCCTCCCGTCAAGTACTTCCACGACAGGTCCCTTTGGCAGCGACCCACCCATACGGCGCTCCTTCCTCCTGAGTCCACCACGCGTGACGTCCCAACTTCTATTTATCTTTTGATTCTTTTATTCCAGCTGCAATAAAAAGGCCTAGCTGGAAAGAAAATAAAGGTGACTGATTAGGGCTGATTGAGGTACGTACCTCACCGGCGTCCCCAGATATTTAAATACCTCGTAACCTCCGTCTCTTCCCTCCACTTCATCCTCTTCCATGTCCAAATCCTTTCGCCTTTTCTTGCCAACTTTCTTCTCTCAACCGCTTTCACAACCAGACATCACCAGCAACACCATCGTCTCAGCAATCATTGAGCCTCATCTCTTCTCGTGGTAAGTCTCCTCCATCCGCGTTTGCCTGCTTTCTTGGCTTTGAGCCCGCCTGTGCGACCGCGATTGGCGAAAACCAACTGTCCTCGCCAGGGACCGGAGACGAAGCATCTGCTGGCGCGGGATCTTCTTGCCTGCACAACGGTCTGGCCTTCGTCTCTGGGACAGGAAAGGAAACCTCTTACGACACGCTTGCCCTTTGGGGCGAGCGGGAGAAGGAGGCTGCCTCTACGCGGTGGGCGTCCGCCCCCAGAGCCAACGACCTCATCTGAGCGCCTCCATGGTTCAGGGTGAGTGACTCGCGCCTCGCTTCGAATGGGTTGGCACCCGCTAGGAGAGTGATTACGCCGATGGTCTTACAGGGGAGGATACGTGGTCGGGATTCGTCCCAGACCGCTTTGGGGGACGCGGGCAAGCAGCCTCTCAAGCAGTGCATTTGCAGACTTACTCAGTTTTGATCTCACAACTGACTGGATGAGGACAGGTTTTCTCGGGCTGACTTGAAAGTCACCAACGACGTTCTTCTGGCAGCAAGGGTCGCAGGTATTGAGTGGGCTTGGGCTTGGTATTCTACACTGGCGGTCTGGCATTGGTAGATTATGAATTCGAATCTCGATTGCTTTCCATTATTTTTGATGAATCAATCCACAACGCTTCTTTTGGTGCAATATTCATTCCTGTGATTGCGGTGAGAAATGTGTGTGTGGAACTGAGTGTGCCGAAGCTAAGTCTTCGCAATATGAGCCGCCGACCTTGCTTGTAATTCACGAAGAGTTCTGGAAGGAAAAGTGATCGAAATCTTTTGAAAGATCCGCGCAGTCTTCTGACTTTCTCACTCTTCCAAGAATCCTTACTTCCGCCTCAAGGTCACATACTTGGCCGACTTCTACACCCACACACACACACACAATTACACCGTCCATCCCGCATCAAAACAAACCATAGCTAACTAGGTAGCACGATGACGAAGAAAGTCCGCCCTGGCAAGGAATCGCGCCTGCGCGAGAAAAAGCCCATGATGAGAGTTGCCAAGTCTCTTGCAGGCGGCGACCTCGCCACCCAGCCGCCCATCCCGTCGGCGGGCTCTGTCTCGTTCTCCCCGACCAGCCTCACCAGATCCAAGCGCGTCACCGTATGATTTTGTCTTCTTTGCCGGAGATTCCGTCTGTTTCTCAGTCGGTCGCTTATATTCTTGTACTTATTAGGCCGCAAATCATGTCCGCAAGATTACCCACGCCCGGCCCGACCGCCTCGAAAACGCGGTCCGCGCCAGCAAGGTCGCCCTCCAACAGCACATCGACCGCGCCCAGACCGACCAGCAGCTTTAGAGAGAACGCTTGGAGTGCATAAATCTGAGCTTCCGCGAAAACCAGCAAGCAAGCCTCCAAGCCGGCTTGCAGAACGTCCAGGACCTCGCCAACGCGCCACAACCAGTTGCGGGAGCACGTCTTGCGGGAGGGGCAACGTGCTGGCGGAAGGATGAAGGTCTCCGAGGCCAAGATGGAGCTCGCAAATGGGGACATGGACGAGATCTGAGAGAAGAACCAGGCTTTGCGGGTGAAAATCGAGGAGATGGACGAGGAGAACAGGGTGCTGGTCGCGGAGGGTACAAAATTGGCTGAGAAGAACAAAGAGATGGACGCCCGTCTCGCCGCGCTGGAGAATCTTGTGAAAGGCGAGCATTAAGCAGTTTTGTTAAACAGATTACGGTCCGGCTTTGGTTGACTACATGCATAATGTCAGGTTACTGGCGGACAAAGCACGACGAGAAAGCAAGACGATGATTCCAGCGAACCCTGGCTGCGTCCAGGACTCAGTGATATACCCAACCAAACACTTGGGTTGTTAGGATGTGCAAATGACTGATGAGCAACTCGAGAAATATCGATCCGAGAAGGGATGCAAGTAGCCGGACGAATGAGGGTCGCCGAGATGCAAACGAATTCGTCGATTGGCAAACGAACCCGCCGCCATGTGACGAAATATGCCGGATATGGATGGGGTAAATCTTCCAACCCCATTCTTGATCCTTTCCTTGCCTCCCATCGAAAGCCGATGAACTGTCTTGTCAGGTCTTGTCCACACGTGAACGAGAACGCCGCCGGTCCATCCAGGCCAAATGAGATGAAGCAGGCAGGTGCCTGATCTATCACATCCCAGGCAACCCGCGTGAAGGCGCACCTCGCCAGACCTTGTTTCTATCAGAAGGGCAAACGAACCCGAGAACGACTTTGCCTCTATCACTTGCTCTACGATCCCAACTTCGTCGTTCACTTGCTTCCAGAGCCAGCCCTCATCGCCCGCGAGCCCTCGATTCTCTCCCCCAATCAAGCAAATCCTCCGCAATGGCCCAGAAGAAGAAAAAGAACATCGGCAAGCGCGAGCGTGACCGCCTCAAAAAGCAAAAGGCCAGGGCCGTCGTCCCCGTGAACCCCGCGTCCCCGCCCTCCGACACGAATTCCCCGGCCGACGAGGTCCCCGTCCCCGGCCTCGACGCGACCAACTACAGCAGTGTTAGCAACCTCTCTGCGAACATGGACATGGGCGGGCAGGTCGTGGAGAAGGTCGCCGTCGATCAAAACGGCCGGAAGCTTAGGGTCATCATGGGCGGAGAAAAGGTGCGTGTGTCAATAGTGGCCGTCTTCGCCGCTTTACTCGCCTGAAACGGCATCTGACTAGTTTTGTGCGCGCCAGGTCATGAACGAGTTCAGCAGGCGCATGGACGAGGAAAACGAGGTCCAGGCCAAGCTCGACTACGTCGCCGCCAAGTTCAATGCCGTGCGCGCTGCCGTCTTCGGCGCGGGTGCGAACGCTAAGCTGCCGGAGGCGGAGCAGACGAAGGCCCAGGACGAGCTGCGAAAGGTTGTCGACGACATTGGCTCTCTGACGAAGTCCCGTCTGGCGACCTGTATTACTGTCAGCGGCCAGCGTAAGACTCTTTACTCTGGTGGAATGAAGCTGGTGGGTGGTGTTTCTGCCGGCAAAACGGGATGAGTTGCTGACAGGCCGTAGATCTTGAACCGTGAGGAGCCTGGCTACAAGGCGCCGTCACTCAAGAGGGAGGACTCGCTCCGCAAGGCGTTTGCAGCTGTCGAACGAAAGATGGATGATATTTTCTCAAGGATTGGAGGAAAGGCCTGAGTTCCCCTATGGTGCGGGTGGCATAAACGTACTGGAAGAGCTATGGCTTCCATGGCTTTCATGAGAGCTATCCATGTCCTATTGCACCATTGAGTAGCTTTCATGTAATGTTCATGGCAAATTATGCGTGGAAGAAAGTCTCTATTCTTCTTCCTCAGCTCTGCCTGCCCTGCCTACGACGTTGCGAACCTTGTTTCTACCAATTTGATGACGATGATACCGCGCTCCCACACCATGTCCAGAGACGTTCTTCAACTTCCTTAGACCACGTTGCCAGTCATCTTGCGATAGACTTCAGCAGAGACGCAATAATTCTGCTCGAAAACTCCCAAGCGCCACCAGAAGAAGCAAGACGCAACGACCGTGGACAGAAGAGCGATGACGACGACGATGAAGGCGTTGCCTCGGCTGATGGCGACGGGCACCTTCTCGCTGTAGATGGTGGCCTTGGCCTTGGCAGTGATCTCTTTGAACGCGGCGGCCGACTCCCTCTTCACCTTCTCAAGCTCCTCGATCTGCTTCTCGGAAAGCGCACCGTGCATCTCGAGGCGGCCCCGGATGGAGACGAGCTTGTCGTTGGCCTCGAAGAAGCCGTTGGTGATGACAACCCAAGCGCGGCGGAAGGCAATCCGCTTGCCGTGAGCGAGGATGTCCTTCTCGGTCTTGCCGTAGTGCGCGACCTCCTTGGCGATGACGGCGTCGAAGCGCTTCTCGTACTCAGCAGAGCGACCGTTGTAGTGCTCGGTGGCCTTGTGGTAGAGCTCAACGGCCTTGCGGTAGAACTCCTTCTCGTCCTCGCACTCGCGCATCATGGCGTTCAAGGTGATGAAGGTGCGGCAGACCTCCTCCTCGGTGGGTTGCTGAGGAAGGAGAGACATGGTCGCTGAGGGAAGTTAATACGGTGCCGAGAGCACACAAAAGGAACGCTGACCTGTCAAGAACTGTCTTGATCCGGCTTGTTTTTGCTGGGGTAGTGCCCCTCTCCCGAAAAGGTTGGCTGGGGGATGGATGAGTGGTTGAAATGATAATTTCGAAAGTGGAGGATTTTCGAAGTTGGTGGTCGAAGGGAAGATATTTTTTGCAGAGAACCCAAGATAAAAGCTGGCAAAGAGGGCTCGCTGCGGCGGATGGAAGGCGACGGAAGCAGCTAGGCCAGGTAGGGCCTCGAAAGAAGGCAGGAGCTGTCGGCAAAGAGGCCGGCAACAAGAGGCCCACGAGAGTGGCGTGAATGCGGCTATGTCAGTGCGACGATGCTGGGTCTGGAAGGGGGAGAGGGGTTCAACTGACGATATGCGCGGTGTAAGGTATCTAAGCCCAATTTCTTGAATGTCCCGGATAGTTGGCACTGTTTGCCAGGCACAGAGACATCCATATATCGAAGAGCTTGAACAGTGCTTGACTCTGTGACCTTTGTACCATCTTCCTATATGCTGAAATGCGCAAAATCCACCCCATAATCACGAGGGTATAAAGTAGGAATCCTTGGGCAGCAGGCTTTGTTCGCAGGAAGGCAATCCTATTTGTGTGCTTCAACATCTGGGTGATAGAAGTCACCTCTTCCATCTCATGGTCGTGGGCGGTGCCGCGGTGTTCTCCACAGTAGCGCTGTGCATAGGAATGTTGTTGAGGATGCTAGCCTCAGTGATGGTGGTCCCGTGGATGGCCTCCTCTGTCTGTACTTTTATTGGGCGTTAGGGCAATAGCCGCTTCATAAACTTTCTGAGTTATAGCAAACTCCTGCTCAAAATGCTGGATTCTCTCTTGCCCCATCTTCAGGGGGCATATGGCAAACAAGCTTGTATATTGAATTGGCCTGGAGCCAGACTGCAAGATGCTGCGATCTCCATGATTGTCTACTGAGAAAACAGGTTGGTGAGCTTTTGGAGACAAACAAAAAGGAAAGACAAACTTTGCGATTCCCCCTTGTTGAAGCCAAAATAAGCCTTATTTTGGCTTCAACTCGGATTGAAACACACCTTGTCCGCGGAAGTCAGCGGTTCGCCGCATTCTCTGCAGCTGGGCTCTGCTGAGATTGAGTTCGTCGTGAAGATCTGGCTGGGAAACCAGCACAGCATGCTGATCGATGTGTTAGGTGAGGGCGATGTTGATGATGGGTGAAGTTTCCTCAGGTTACTTTGGCCGGTCGGTTGTAGATCAGCAACTTGGCGAGATGGAAAATCCCATCTTCTTGTATTCAGAGAACTTTTGGGAGAGAAAGAGACGATAAGGGCGGGGAACTGGAGTTGCTTAAGGTAAGTCTGGTAAGGTAGGTCACGGTAGGCAGGCACGTTCCCTTCACGTGTTGAGGTGGGCGAGCTAAACTGGAAGAGTGGGCTGAGGGCAGCGCACCTAACGATGGAAGTGGTAGTGTGAGTACATAAGGTAAGTGTAGAGGAATCTGTGGCACCTGCCCTCAAGTATTTGCAGTCCTAGGACATGTTTCCATGAAAGTGTCCAGCCCCTTCTGGTCTCTCAAGTTCTTAGGGCCCATCACACGACATCATGGGCCGGTCACCTTATGGACTGCGGCGTCAAGTTGACTTCTGGCATTATCGTGTGAAGCAGTAGATGTTAAGGCTAGACGTCATCTTACTCGCACGTATTCTATCCTCTCTACTGACGGCTGAGCCTTGCATGGCTTGGTGATGGATGATGCGTGTGACGCCTCGCAGTTGACTAGGAAAAGTGATAGCTGCAACCGCCTTAATTGCGAAATTCTTGTGAATGAGAACTTGGAATGTCACTCATGATTTCTAAGGCATCATGAACGAGAGTTGAACAGCAATATTTGCGTTCAAGGACTGCCCCTGGATCGTGGTAGTTGCAGAGGTTGGGTTAGATACAACTGAGCCTGCTAAGAGTTCCCTTTCTCCTAAGCCTGGCAGACGAGGTCTCCCATAAGCATAGGACACTCGCGAATGGATCGCTTCTCCTTCTGTTGAAGAAACCTTTTGAGGTGCAGCAATCAAGACGGGACACTGTAAGTGTATCCTGCATACCGGCTCTCGTTTTGGAGTTTGGTTTGCTGCAATTTCAGGTGGATCTGAGGGTAAATTGGCTTGGCTCCTGCTTACAAGGTAGACATGTGGTCAACTCTGTTCGGGAATGGACTTCATTTTACACTAACGCTGGGGAGCTAAATGTTGTAGCTCGTGGACGCAAAGGTGGTGATGATGGCCTACGCAGTTTCCCGGTTGACTGCTTGCGCTTTCCACCGCGGAG
This sequence comes from Colletotrichum euphorbiae, assembly GCA_037178605.1. Classification (NCBI taxonomy): domain Eukaryota; kingdom Fungi; phylum Ascomycota; class Sordariomycetes; order Glomerellales; family Glomerellaceae; genus Colletotrichum; species Colletotrichum euphorbiae. The sequence continues at coordinate 109,265 of JAXCEF010000103.1, forward strand.
AGGAGGTTAAGCTGCCAAGGCAACTGGGTAAGGAAACAAGTTTGGAAAGAGCAAATCAACGCATTGGATTGGTTTTGATCCTGCCTTGCGTAGATAGCCTTGTTTTCGTCCCCAGGCCTTGCGACCCACAGTCCGGCGGCCTGCCTTCCATTCTCTTCCACTTCACCTGAATTTGCAATCCGACTTGTCATCTACGCAGCTTACCAAGAGACGGTCATCTCACCATCATGCAATATGAGTGAATACAATACAAGGTATGATTATTTCCAGGGGCCTTCTTGAAAGGAAGGCAACTGCTCACAAGCAAAAACAGCGCGCCCCGTGGCAAGATGAAGGATGTCTCCAAATTGCAGCCCTTTACCAGACAGGAAGCTGGTGCGCTTTATCGCCAGCTGCAAATTTTCCAGCAGCAATACAAAGATGAGGGTTATAAGGTTCCTGTCAATGCGGTATGTCTGGCCCCTTTGATTCCCACCCTCGCGGACAAGGGCTGGGCGAATTCCTTCCTGCTTTGTCAGGACAAAGGTCCTCCATCGCCCGGTCACTTTCCACCTGCATCATCAGAATCAAGAAGCTGACGCGCCGATCATAGTCTCCCAAAGAAGTCGAGCTTGCTATGATTCGGGGCTCCCTTTACTTCCGAGCTCGCGAAATTTCCGACGCGCTTCACAACGATTTCGTCGCCAACCCGACTCCAACGGGCGCCCTTCCTGCTTCGCATCCAACCACTCTCCACCTCAGAGACTACCGGTCCTCGCTGACCGCCAGCAACGATGCCTGGCAAAGTCTCTCCGAGACCAAGCTACGCCATGAATATATCGATTACCATCGCCGACGTCGTGAGCGCAACGAGCTGCAAGAGACGAATTCGCCAGCCGACTAGTGGAAAGCTGCGCGTAAGGAACAGCAAGAGATCAATTACGACGCCGATACCGAGGAAACTGGGCCGGTCGAGAAAGTGTTGCCTACCCATTTCAGCAAGAAGAGAGTAAATTGAGCAAACTCGACGTCTCGCTGCGTCCCCGAGGAGGGCGGAAGGGAGTGCCGTTGTGTGCAGCATGATCAAGAACACCGCACCCAAGGAGCTCGACAAGTCTGACAGGATTCTTCCGGGTATCTAAGATTAGACCGACCTTGTCATGTACCTCGATCAACGTGAGCACAACTTTACGCCTCGAAAGGCTTGTCTAAAAGCGCGCGTACCAAATTTTGGAGACGAGTTGAAGGGGGTCAAACGTTGAGGATTAGGGGAGATTTGGCCACATAAAGACGGTCGATAGCTTTGGATGTCGAGGGGAGACATTGGACACCCTCGATTGGGGTTGATGGCTCTGCTTGTGCCCCACATACCTACTTCCAAACTGGACGGGATGCACTTGGCGAACCTGAGCCTGTGAGAGGAATCACAAATTCTTCTAGGTAGTAACATACCATGTATCCAATAACGCGAGGCAAATTCGGCCTGAGGATAGTAGCCTGTGAACGGCTCCTGATGCAATTGCATATCTGAGCCAATATCCAAAAGGTGACGACGAGGAGGGCTGTGCAACGGGCATACTATCACGTCCCAGGGTCGTGACCTGGAGTAGACGCATGCCGATCGATGGTGTTGTAGATGGTGGCTGTGCTGGATGATCCGTTGCCAGTCATAGGATAAAGCAGCAACTTCCCGATGTTCTCCTCAGAATTCATACTCTTTCGCCGATGGGTTGGCCGGTCCAGTGGCTTGGCAAATGCTGTGTTCTTGGCAAGAACTTAAGAAGAGGGAGGACCGCTCTTCTTACGCTTCCGGTGCGGCTTGGCGTCGAGATAAATGGCGCAAGTCTCGAAGAGAATTGGGGTTTTGAGAGCCATTCGTTTGGCCACATGGCTTTTGTTCCTTTTTTTTTATTTTCAGTATTCGACTGCGATCGCTTCCGATGCGGTGATGCTTCTCGTCGATGCCATAGAACAAGGGGGCGGACCATGAAAGGTACGTACCTTCTGTCATCCCCAGACGGGCGCCTTTTCAAAAGCGCTGATTGGTTTCTCATTGAATTTCCAGGATACGCCAGAAGCTTATTCCGCAACCATTCCACTAACAGTGGGGCCTACAAGCCGCCGTTGACGGCAATTAGACGTTCAAGCTTTGTGTCCTGCCATCGCCGGCCACATTTCAGGTCATCCATTCCAAATCCAACCACACAAGGTGCGAAACTGACAGACGGACATGGGTTCCGCATTGCATCAATGGGCACGCTCTTGTCGACACTATGGTTCCCTTCGACACAGAGGCAACCTTCTGACCAAGCCAAGATTTTGGTCGACTTCGCGCAAATCTCCCCCCCGGTGGCTAAGGACTGGGCGGCATCCTCGTTATCCTCATTATTGAGATGTAGTACGCGTCGAAAGACCTTCAGCCACTCGGGATCAATCTTCGGCCAACGTGGTAGCCCCAAGATGCCGCGAGATCATCGTGCTCATAACCGCGGCAAGTTCGATGCTCCTCCTGCTAAAGTTTGAGGTTGTTTCGGCGCGCAGAAGGCGAATGACTGCTTAGCCTGTCGACCAAATCTGCAGAACCTGCACGACCCTGTCAGCTCCAGCCACATATAACCTCCAAAATCACGTCTTGTTTGGTCGCTCATCGACCAAGGTTATCACTTGCCGAAATATTCCATTATGGTCTTCCAGGGCTTCCGCGACAGGCTCAAGTCCTTCTCTCCGCAGGAGAGGAAGGCTATCTTCTTCTATGTATGCGGTATCATGCTTTACAAGTTTGGTCTCGAGGCTTTCAACGGCTCAATCACCGCTCTGGTGACCAACCGCTACGACTACGAGGCCATCACATCAGGTACTCCGTCGCGAACCTTCGAACGTCTCGGACTTATCCAAGGACTGAACCAGGCTACTCAATGCGTTGGATCAATCTTAATCGCGCCTCTCATCAAGCATTTTCAGACGAAAAACGTGCTGTCTTCTGCCATCCTGTTGTTTGGATTGATGACCGCAATTCTGCTCATCCTCGACGCCGCAACCGGAGGGACCTTCATCCCAGCCGCCTTCCGCGATCAACACCCCGAAGACAGCTGGCCTTACTACGGCGATTACCCGAACGACGCCATCATCCCCATCTACGCCGTCTCCGGCATTACCTATGGCATGGTCGAGCTCATTCGGCGCGTTATCCCAAGAGACATTGTTGGCGGCAACGTACAAAAGCTTCGTCAGATGGATGCAATGGTACACATTTTCTACGAGGTTGCTGGAACCACGGGCGCCTTCGTCACCGCTCTTGTCTTGATCCCAAACCTCGGAAACAACCGTTCCTTCGTCATCACGCCCATCTGCTTCGCCCTGGCCGCTGTTTTGTGGTTCTTCGTCATCGACGGCAGTCACGAGCGGAACGCCCTGGCTCGCGCCGAAGCCCGCACCTCCAACTATTTCGTTGCAACCGGCAAGGGCTTCCTTACCTTCTTCGAGTCCATCTGGGTCGGCGCAAAGATACTGTTCACCTCTCGTCGATTTATATGGTTACTTCCAGCCTACGGCGTCGCGCTGTACGCACACAGGTACATCGAAAACGGAATCGCTCCCCAAGTCGCCCGTCGGTATCTCGGTGAATCGGCTTGGTCACAGATCATGGTCGGTGGATCCAACTTTGGCGAACTTCTGGGCGCCTTGTTCGTCTTCCTGTTTACCAACGTGATCAAAACGCCGATTCCCTGGCTGCGACTAGATGCTCTGACACTGCTCATCGTCTGGTATATCCCCTTCTGGAGACCACCTCAAGACCAAGTCGGGCAAGCATGGATTGTGGCTGCCACCTTCCTACCCATTAGCTTCGGTTGGGCTGCTGGCGACGTCTCGCTTGCCGCGTATATCCAAGCATCTTTGGCCCGCCTCGAGAGCATGGAGCAGAGAGTGTCGCCATTGGGTGCAGTCATGGCGTTCTTATACTCATTCTACATCGTCACCTACGCCGTCTCCAACACGTTCCTCGGAAGATACGTCGACCGGATCTACAACAGCGGCCGGGGAGTGCATGAAGCGCTGTTTAATACAGCTGGTGTCCAATTTACTGTTGTCTTTGCTGTCGTTTTCCTCTCCACATTCCTTCCAAAGGGCTCCCTAAGGTTTAACCCGAAGATGTTGGAAGATACGGACTTGGATGAGGATACTCAGGACGAGCGATTGGAGGGGAAGGAAAGCGCCGAAGATAACGACTCGAAAGAGAAGTCTCCTACAATTGTCGTCTAACTTTATCACCTCCCTGGTGTTTCATGGGCAACTTGGCTGTAAATTCATCGGCAAGAAACTGGCGGGGACAAAGAAGGATGCAGGACGAGACACGAATAGAGACACGAATAAGGCGCACGAGACGATACCAAGGGCGTCAACGGTGTGATGTTCAATACGAGAATTATACAGAACCATGGCAAAGTTAACGTTTCCTGGAGCGGCAGACGACTTTACCTTGGGTTCTTTGCATTCAGCTCATCCATTCCCGTGGCCCGCTTCCAACCAGCCCGACTAGCAGCTTTTATTGCAGAATTGGACTGTAACGCAGATCAACCCTGCAATTGAATCAAAGTTGATGCTATAGCCATTTTTTTTTATTACTAAACAAATTGTCCACCATCAACTCAAAGATCAGAAGCAGTCACGAAACTACTCGCATCGCTTAGCAAAAATGGCGCCGGCGCATCCGACACATCCCCGGGTCGGACATCTCAGGCCTGGAACAAATCTCGAAAAAGTGTCGGAGATTGCCTTGGCATCGGTGACATCCAGTGTTTCTCAAGGGATATCTTTCCGTCATGCTGCTTTGCAAGCTCGAATGAGGCCGTGACCCGTCAACACCATCATCGCGGTGAGATTCGCCCTACGGCCCGCAGAGCTCGCTATCGAAACAGGTAGCCGGACTTACTCGATGGTTTCTCGGGCGGGACGGCGACGATGTCAAGACAGACGACGTCTCCTCCCGCTTCGAGAACAGATCCTGCAACCTCGAGTCCGAGGTATCCAGCGCCACCGGTGACTAGTTGCGCCAACATTGGCGGAGAGAACGCAGCCACTAGCCACCAAAGACGCCAATGCTCGGTAGCGAACTGTGAAGTATGTCGCGTTGTGTCAAAAAGAAGGCCTCCGAGGAGACGCTTTGAAAAATGATCGGCGTCAAGCGCAGAATCCCCTTGCGGCGGAGGATCCTCTGCATGGCTTTGAGCTCTTTTCTCAGACTTTCGGGGAGGGCCACCACGCCCTTGGGGCCATCGGACCGTTGGGCCTTGCTTGGAGACGAAAGCGCTGCAGCGACCACTGGACCAAGGACTTGAATGGAAATGAAGACCAGGTAAGTGTTGACACTCATGGCTCCCTTTTGATTGCTGCTCACGTTCACAGCGAGGGAGACAGAGACGCCAATCATCTGGCCGACTATGCGAAGCCCAAGCCAGTACGCGAGATATTTTTCCTCGGTTTTGTCGCTCTACGGATGCCAAGATGATGGCACCTCCCGTCAGCCCGAAGATGCCTGAAAATATTCTATCAATGACACAGACTTGCATCAAGAACCAGTTGTTGCTGTACTTGACGTGCGTGTATAAACTCGCGGCGTAGATGGGAAACCCGATCATACCAGGCACCAGCGCTCGTTTGCGCCCGACCCTCGAGATCTTAGTGCCTCAGAAGATACAAGCAACGAGTTGTGAGATAAAGATGGACACTGTTGGTGGCGTTGACGTAGTAAGGCGAGGCGGCACCACCGGCGCTGAGGCAATTCATGGCCGCCAAAGACCCGGGGCTATGAAGGCGCGGACCGCGACTATTGTGCCGTTGAAAAAGGTCGTCCCGTACCATGTATTCTCTACGATAGGAGCTTCAGCCGACTGTTCGATATGGGGGGTCTCCATGTTGTTGTTGTCCTGTCGGGGACTGTTATCTGGAGTCTGTTATCTGGAGTCTGTGCCATAGTTCAGCTTGAATGACAAGTAAAAGAAAATGGATAGGGCAGAAAAGTCAAATGAGCAGGCAATATTGTTCGTCAAAAGGTTGTCTCTGTAAGGGAACACAGTCTGTCGTAGGTATGTGCAGACATAAAACCCACCCCCTTGCAAACCCCAGATCGGGGTGGGAAACACGGAGAACATCATCCCATCTCTTCTTCCCCTCGATCCAGTGTGCAAAGAATCGAACCACCCTTGATTGCTAAGGACTTCTGAATCTCGAGGAATAGGATGTGCTGCATAGGAGTGTTCCACTGGCTGCCGCAAACTCCGCCTATGACAGAGCGCATACGCAAAAGCCTTCATTCTCTGGCTGTGGATATCTGTTGATACACAAGACCGACCCCTCAACGAATCAGGCTATAGAGCCAATAATTCCTTATATCGGGCACGGGTAATTCGCCGATATAAACTGTCTTTGAGTGCATCTTTCACTGCCACGAACGACGATGAACGAGATCCAGATTGAGATGTCGTCGGGATCTTGGGAATAATGGAGCGGGCGAGTACTCTGTTGAATCTCCTACATTTGATAGAAAACATAGAATAAACTCTGGACTTATGTACGAAGATAGCATGGCTTAGCACGGTTGTGTGTTGGGTTTTGAGAGAGGGAGATTCGTGTATCGGGCCATGTTCTTTGACTTAGTACGTCGGCATAGGAGATGCTCTGACGACCTCACCCATAAGGAGATTTCCGGCTGAGCCGATCTGTAAATATCTTTGAATCAAGGGGTTTAAGTTTCAGAGAGCTCGGGTCTACCATACTAAGGTACCTCCACTTGTACTTGCGAAGCCGTCGCCTTGCCGTCGCTCGCCATTCATCAACCGCCACACGCGCCGCACATCAAACTCAACCCTAGAGCCGCTTTGCCTACCGTGGGGATTCTAATTCTCCATGTGACCGCTGAGGCGGATCGGTACGGTTTTGGGTGTCATTTGAAGCTTCAGACCTCACCTCAGCCTCCTATCTCGTAGCCTCACACCAACTTAGTGACACCAAGCTTGGAAGGCTGCACCACTCCGGCCTCCGATTGTACGACAGTTTCCCCCTTATGCGCAGCGCTGACTAAGTCGGGGTTCTCAGCCTTAAGCTTGGCAAACTCCTTCTCTGCGTCCCAGTTCCAGATGCTGTCGCTTGCGAAGACGAGGTCCATCTCCTCCAACGTGCGCTGGTTTGACTCGGGGTAGAGTGCCCATACAACAATGATGCAAACGACGTTGACGGCACCAAAGAGATACAGCGTTTTCTCGTTGAGCTTTTCGAAGATTGTAGGGAGCAGGAGAACCTAGAAATCATCCACTTAGTAAATATTCGAGCCCAGGAGACGTTTCAGCCGACGAACCGTCCATCCGTTCCCGATCGACCACCCAACGACGCCCCATGCATTTCCCTTGGCTCGGATCTGCAGAGGGAAGATCTCCGCAGGATACAACCAGGGAACTATCAACTTGTATCAGTATTACATTCCCTTCAAAAAGTTACCAGGCGACTTGGAAACTCACCTGTCAACCAGGTCGCGCCGAACACTGCCGTATACTGCCCACAGTTAGTTGAGAATGACTTGTTGTAAATGTACAATGAGCCTTACGAGGAAAACAAAGAAAGTGGCGGCACCTCCAAGGCCGGATCGACTTCCAGGATCAGCGTTGAGAGTCGCCCGAGCGAGTCCTCCGGCGCAGAACATGCATATTCCCTGGGCAGCTGCACCCCAGTACAAGGTCCAACGGCGGCCAATACGGTCTAGGGTGAACACACAAATGAGGGTAGCAAACTACAACGAAATTCAGCGAACTGTTACCTAAAAGGACATTTGATGATGTTCCGTACCATGTAAGTGATGTTGTTCACACCGCTAACCCAGAGACGTTGCTCGGAGCTGATACCAGCAATGGTGAAGATGGTGGGGCCGTAGATCGTAATGCCCGCGATTCCAACCCATTCCTGAAGAATCTGCAGCCAGACGACGAGCTGCACGCGACGTGCCGTGTGCAGCTTTCCAGAGCCCCAGCCAAAGAGCATAGACAGATAGCTCTGTTGCTTAGCCGTCTCATGCTCAAGGTTTCTAATGTTGATGATGTCCTGGAGTTCCGCCTCGGCGAGCTCGCCGTCTTCGGCCTCGGTACCGCGCAGTCTACCCAAGATGAAGCGAGCTTCTTCTTCGCGGCCGACTTTGACGAGCCATCTCGGAGACTCTGGCATGAACCAAATGACAACGAAAAGAACGACGAGAGGGACGATTTGGAAAGCGATGGGAAATCTCCAGATGAAGGATGACGTGGGATCCTTGTACTTGGACGTGCCGCTGGGATTGCTGTCAACAGGTCGGTGCATGAGCAGGCATCTGTCTTTACTCACAATTGAAGCCAGTAGGCTACGACGACACCAAAGATGTTGAGTGTGAACTCCATTGCCACAAACTTGCCGCGCGACGTGTGAGAGGCGATCTCCGTGGCCCACACGGGTGTGATGGCATTAAGCATGCCGGTGCCAATGCCGTTCAAGACTCGCGCTGAATCCGGCGTCAGTGACTGCGCAGTATCGAAACGACCGAGACACACGAGAACATACCGCAAAACATCCAATCGGAGTTCTGGGCAGCAGACTGCAGGGCCGCCGTAAGGATCGACCAGATGCAAGCTACGCCAATGGTCTTGAGCCGCCCATACCAGTCACCGAACCAACCTCCGAAGAGGCACCCCACAAGCGTTCCCGGGAGGTAGTAGACTGCAACCTGATGTCCGAGTGATGAGACAGGATTCATCTCAAAGCTCCAATTCGAGCACTCACAATGCCTCCCTGCAATAGTGGCCTGTCCACCACCACGATGTGCTCCTCCTCGTCCCAGTGGCCGAAGCCCATCAGCTCGGCGTAGTCGCGTGCAGTGTTGACACCCCCCATCAACCCTTGGTCGTAGCCGAAAAAGAAGATGGAAATTCCTGCGACCAGACACACGGTGTTGAGAAGGGAGCTCTTGTAAAGGCGGTTGGCGACATTGTATCTCGCCAGGAGGCCTGGTGTGTTCGCCATCTTCACTTCTGGTCTCTGGGAAGGAGAACGACGAGGTTTGTGGACTCCGCAGCTGCTATGCTTCGCCAAAGTGTCAGCGGGAAGACAGCCAACGAGTTACGTCTCCTTCATCTGCACTGCTGAAGCAATGAAAAAGGAAATCAAGTGCAAATTTGATTTACATACCCGTCCGGCTTTGAGTGAGAAGCATCGTGAGGAAACATCCCCCCCCCCCCCAAAAACTCCACATATTGCAACAAAACTGCGGCGTATGTATTGAACTTCAAAAACGCCATTACATCATTGTCTCTCACTTCCATCCTTTTGATTGTTGCGCATGTAGCTCAACCCTTGTGGACCGGTGCGCTTACACGCAACAAGACTCGGGAAATAGACCGGACAGTCCCCGAAGCTTGCAGCGGGGGTGGAGACTTGGGGTTTGTCGATCCACCGAACAAGCCTCAACGGCGGTCCACGGGACAATCATTTCTTTTTCTGGCACGATGAAGTGAGGGGTGATTCGATTAGCGCGGGTTGGCGACTGCGGACAGAATGCCGATGCCCGCGACACAGCCTATTTCATTTTATTTTATTATTTCTTTTTTTCTTCTAAAAAGCGGTGGATACAGCAGTGTCATGATCTGTCATCTGAACATCAAACGCTGCATTCCACCAACCCAACAAGGTCGCTTCCACGTCCAGCCACTGGAAGCCCCAGCCGGATCCCATCGCGGCCACAACCCTGGGCTCGAATACCGTATGGCAACAGAGAATACGTCGTGCTGGTTGCCGAGACATTCTTCAATATCTTGCGTGTGCTCAGCGTCAATGAGGAACTCTCCTTCACCACCACTTATTGCCACATCCGACGCAGGAATCTCGTTTTCATGAAATCTCCTTGCGATTCAACGTTGTTTCGCCTTGTCTCCTTCGTAGATAAATAATGCGAAAGAGAAGAAGTGAGGAGACTGTATACACCTACCCCAAGTTACAAACGCATCACGGCTAAGGATGAGCATCGGCGTTTTGTTGCAAGACGTGTACTCTGAAGCCTTGTCCCAGGCGCGACTTGATGAAATCCGTTCGCGACAACCTCACAAATCATGCGGCCATATCAACTCATCCTGAGACGTCCACAAAGATCGACAGCACAATTGAAGCCGACTCGGCCGACTGCCCCGGTCTCCGACAAGACCCTGTCGCCGCGGCGCCAACAGCACGGCCCCGTCCGATCTCACTCGGGCTGACTAACCCCACAATTCCCGGGCTGTCCGCCGCGCTTTCCCCAATTTTCCGCACAGATCTACGTCAGCCACGGACTCGCAGATCATTTCCCAAGAAGCCATCTGCCGACTCCTCGACGCCAGCCGCGACACTTTCTCTCAGCTCTTGATCCCCCTTTCAATCTTCAAGGCCCGCAACCTCAATCTGTCTTGTTGTTGATTCTCCATTCCACATTACACGTTCACGGTCTCACACAGCAATCCGCAAGCATGGCCTCCCAAAGTCCGCTCGACGTCCTAACAAACCAAGTTTCCCGCCGTCCCGTCGCAGCTTCCATTTCCGCTGCCGTCGCTGCCTCAGTCCTGGTCTGGGCAGTCCAAGACTACCGCGCCTACATCGCCCTCGGCCCGGGCGGCGTGCCTCACAACTTCGGAGGATGGCTCATGGTGACGCTCGGCATCCGCCCGTTTGCGCTCTCCAAGAGATCCGCGACATGGACAGGCGACTACCCGAGTGCGGGGTACCACACAGACATGAAAGATCTCCCGAGGAGAGCTGGTGAGAGGCCGACGGTGGGCGGCATTGTTCCACACAGGCAGCTGAGCCAGCATGCGCCAGAGCACATGCGAGAGGTACGACGTCGACGCCGCCGTGGACCACTTGATGATGGCCGCGGTGAGCTAACGTGCCCAGTTCATCCAAAACCTCTTCGCCAACGCCGCATCTCAAAACCCGACCCTGCTCGAAACGAAGAAGTCGCTCTATGAGCGCATGAACCCGGCTCTCTTCGTCGACCCCGGGGTTCTCTCCTCCAAGTCCGTTCCCGACACAGCCCGAACGGCACGCGGTGAGATCGGTCATCCCCACGGCGACTTGTCTATCCACCTGTATCTCTCCCCCGCCGACGCGAAGCTCGCCATTGAGAAGGGCTGGGCCGAGCGGCATCGACTCTCCCCCCCGAAGGCGTCCTGGTTCGCGAGCCGTTACCATGTCGCGGGCGGCTTTGTCATGGTCTACGGACCGCGTAATGAGCAGGAGATGGAGGTGTTGGCGATCATTCTGAGGAATGCTATCCGATTCATGACGGGCCGAGAGGACGTCGAGGATGTTCAGTGGAGGCAGCGCATCATATGAGTCGGCCAAGGGCCGGGACAAGGCTGTTCAATTGCCGTCACATGTACGATATTAAATTGCATAGATAACTTGCTTCCATGGATTATTATTCTTACTCAAAGGTCACTGTGAGTAAGACCCCACCCCACCTAACTGACAGCCCCCCAACCCGATCGCTCGTTTTAGAAGCGAATTTCCGCTCTCGTATTTATATCGCTATATTATAAGATTTATTTTTATATAAAACGCATTCAAAAACGAAATTTAGTATACTAACTAATAAACTAAGTATCCTACTTCTTCTTCTAAGCTAGATTATTAGAATATAATATACTTAAGTACTAATCTTCTACTTCCTATATTACTGTTGATCTCACAAAGACTGGTACTAGAAGGATAAGGGGGGGATAAGCGTAGTATTCAAAATGGTGATGTCTGAAGAAAGAAGGTATCTAGAAGGGTGGCCAGCGAAGAAGGAACGATATGGTATGCCGACGAGGTGGTTCACGTGACTGAGATCACGTGACTACCTGTCGGATCCAACGTTCCTGCCCGCTGGGCCACGGGCCTGACACTTAGGTGGGGTCCGGCTGGGCGAATATCCCAACAATTACCTTAACTATATACTTTGCTTTTATAATTTCTTTAATTCTTATAAATGTATTATCAGAATTAAGTTTTGTTCTTATTTTTTTAAGAGCTTCAATTACTTAATTTAAGCTTAGAAACTCTTTTAGTATAAGTATTAAAAGCTTTATTAGCTTTATTAAATACGAATTATAATAAGATTAGATCTTACTCCTCTCCTCTTTATGAAAGCTTTTGTAACGCTTAGGTGGTGTGCTATAGCAATGCAATAATTAATTACGCTATGCAGCTCTGCATGCGCAAAAAATCCGCTATGTCGCGCACTTCGTGCCGGAATGCACTATATATACGCTTATATAGGCTGGGCAGAAGCCAGTCTCTTATAGCTTTTATATTATCTAATATCTTAAAAACTTAATAAAGTTATAAAGAGTTATTATAATAAACTATAATAGTATTTTAAGTATTTAAGGAAGAATATAAGCTTAAAGAGGCACCTAAAGTATATTAAAAAGTATTTACTTGATAAAGAAATAACTTTATAAGAGTTTAGCTATCTTAATAACTTATAACCTCGCTACTTTTTATCTTATTTTAATTATTAGGTAAAAAAGAGCTTTAGATCTTATATAAAAATAGTAGTAAATAAAGCTCTATTTTTTAGTAAAAGCTCTAGGTTATATTTAGAAGTACCTCTTTCAAAATATACTTTAAAAACGAAAAGAGTAATAAGCTAAATAATTAGATAATATAACTAGAGTAAGGCAATAAATAATATAGCTAAATACCTTAAAACTAATATTTCTTTATAAAGGTATTAAATGTATAACTTTTATAGCTATTAATTATAAGAAGTAACTTTGAATATTATTATTTAGTCTTCTCTATTATACTTAAGATAGATAGTATTTTAGTTATTTTAACTTAATAGTAATTAAGGTTTATTTATTTGTCACGAGCGGGCCTAAAAGGCTAAAGGATGCAGCATGCCCTCCAGACGTATCGCACTGCGCTATCGCGCAAAAGATATATGACATTCAGAACGAGGGTTCTGAGTGCAGCTGCACTTAAGTACGCACACTAGCGCCGTGATATATTATTTAAGGCTATAAAGCTTTAAGTAGTAAACTCTTTCATCTCTTTTAAGAATCATTATTACTGAATAGACTATTTAGTAAAAATTATAAGTAGTAGTAGAGATATATTATAAGCTAATATATACTTAAATCTAGTAATTTATATATAGTTAATAGGTTATTTAATAAGAATAGATTATGATTTAGCGGTTTTTTAGTATTCACTAGTTTATTTCTTCTTCTTTAGTTACTTTGGATTTATTTATATTCTATTAGAGAGAATATAATCTTCCTAACTTTAGGTAGTTTAATAACTAAACCCTTCTCGATTATAACTATAGTTACTCTTTTAGCTTAATTAGAATTAAGAGGTTTTAATTTAATAGTTTTAATACTTAGGTTTTAATTATAAGAAGCCCTCTATTTACTTCTTTTCAAGTAGTTAGAGTTTACTACTAGATTTGGTAATAAAAGTAATAAGGTTTTAGAGTTATAGGTAATTTCTTAATATACTAAGGGTTCTTCAGGTAAGTACCTATATAATAAGGAATCTCTTATAATAAGAAGAGAGTTTTAAAAAGCCTATTAGGCTTTTTAATATATAGTATAGCCTAGTAATTACTTACAAAGAGTTATATAGGATATACCCTAATTATAACTTACTTATTTAATATTTATACTATCTAATACTACTTCTTTAGCCTTTTAATTATATAGTTCTATATAATTTAATATACTAAATTTATATACTAAATTAATTAGTATGTTTTTAAAGAATCTATTTATACTATTATAGTGGTGTTGGGGTGTATATATAACAACGCGTATGGTGTTGTTGTGGAAAAAGCGCGTCCGAAAAGAGCGAAAGGGATGGCGGGGTGGGGGGGGGGAACGGTTGGGTGGGGTGGGGTCTTACATGATGGCTTTTCACGCGAGGACCCTGTAGACCGGGTACTCATCACCCTCCTCCACGGGAACGATGTTGAAGCTGGCGTAAGAATCGATGTTCTCGGGCTCCAGCGCATTGAACGCGATAGCGGCGTTCTTCTGTCTGGTGCTGACAAGGAAGCTTCCGGCGGGCAGATCGACCTCCTTCGTGAAAACCGCCGTCGTGACGGTCGCAAGAATGACGCCCTCGTAGTAACCCGTCTCGAGCTCGGCAGAAGTGACGTTCAGAGCCTCGACACTGCCCTTGTACGGTTCACTCAGGGTCTCAACCTCGAGCCCGCCGACACGCAGACGCTCCGCAAGATCAGCCCACGCAGCCGGGATGAGATACGCCTCGGGGCGGGCGCGTGTGAGGTTGGCGGTCACGGGCGTGGTGGAGCCGAAGTTGATGGGGACCTGGACGATGGAGCCGTCGTCGATGTTGACCATGGTGAAGTTACGGTCGACGACGGGCGAGGAGTCGGTGATGACAATCTCCGCGTCCGAAGACTTGAAGTCGGCGACGGAAGCCTCGATCGTGGTATAAACCCTCTCGGCGTTGTCGGCGGCCGTCTGCAGAACGCTTGAGGCCATGGTAAGACCCGCGACGGTGCGGCGCTGGAATTCCTGGTCGGCGAGGAAGATGCCGCGCATCTCGATGAGGAAGGTGACGCACTGGGTCAGGCCCATGGCGTTGCGGCCGATCTTGGCATCGGAACCCGCCTCGGCGAAGGTGGGCTTGAAGTCGGGGTCGGTGCTGGTGGAGCCCGTCACGTAGGGTTCCCAGCGCAGACCGCGGGACTCCATGGCGGTGCCAATGTTCTTGGCGAACAGCTCTTCGGAGAGGGAACGAATGCCGGCGTGGATGTTCAGGTTCTTCGCGGCAGAGAAGAGGCCGTCGGCGGCGTGGTAGTAGCTGCCGTAGCGGGAAGTTGCGCTGTACTCGTGCATGTCTACGGCGACGTGGGGGTTGAACTCGTTGAAGAGAGACTTGATATCGCGGGTCTGCTTGCGGGCGAGCTTGATGTGATCGCGGTTGGGGTCGTAGTTGGTTGCCAGGGTACGCTGGAAGTAAAAAACACCGTCGGGGTTATAGCGTGGCAAGATGACGATGTCGAGCTTTTCCAGGAGGGAGGCGGTCCAGGTTTGGTTCGCATCCAGAGCCCCGAGAAGCGCCAGCATGGATTGGTCGCCGGCAGGCTCATTGCCGTGCACGGCACCTTGGAGCCAGACGCGGACCTTACCGGTAGAGTTGGCTACTCTGCGAGGATTCCTAGATCCGGAAGTGAGATGGAGGTAGGGGAAGGGACGTCCCTCTTCCGATGTGAAGTTAGCCTTATTGTAGGTCAACCAGTCGTTCTTGTCGGCAAGGCCTTGGACAAAGGCATCTTTGCGGATATTAGCGGCGTGTCTCTGGCTCTTGGAGTATCTCCAAACATACCCAAAACGTCGTCATCTGTCGGGCCTTTTGTGCCGTCAAAGAAGCCACCTGGAATGGTCTCTGGGCTGAGAAACGCAGGCGAAAGCAAGTCGACACCTTCGACGTCTTGGAAGTTCGCAGCGATGGCGTCGCTGTCCTGACGGACTACCACATGGTTATACCCGTACTTCGCCGCTTCCACGGACGCGAGCAAAGAGAGGCTAAGAAGACCCAAGCGAGATGGAGCTACCATGTTGTCGGTGTCTCAATTTTTGCTTAGCTGCAGAGCCGCGTTGAAGCTCCGGCATCCGGTCAGGGCGGGCGTCAGCAGCTTTTATGGGAAACTCTGCGGTTTCCTCGCCGTCACATAGCAGCCTGCCGACAGCAGCAAATGGCGCAGAAGCACCTAGCAGAAGGCTGTTCCTGGCATGTCGAAGGCTTGGCTGAGCTCATTCGGACATTTGGGATTGGCCATGTTATCAGCACTTCAGCGAAACCACACAATAGAGAACTGTCTACAGTCTAGACGAGAGACCCATCTCAGCTGGCGTGAACATTGGCAACGAAACTGGATAAGGCAGCTCAGTAGAGGAGGTGAGGGGAAAGCGGGGAGCCCCATGGGCGAGATAACGGCGGCCCATGGTGCCAAGTCTCTGGGACCCGTAGCGAAATGATTCACCTGGCATTGACGTATAAGATGGCTTCTTTACATCTCAGTTACTCCACGTCTCGATACTGAAGTGCCGATGGTCGGGACCCCAGCTTCCGACCGCGCTCGCCAAGGGCCCGGCTGTGCTGGTAAGAATGACACGCGTTTGGGCGTGGCGTGTCCGCGGAAAGCAGTCACAGGCCGAGCCGGTTCATAACGACGGCGATCGTGGCTGAACCGGAAAGGCCGGCGATAGGAGACGTTGGTCGCGGCGGAGACCGGCCGTCACAGCACGACGCGTGCGTCCCGCAAAACGCAGGCTTGTGTTATGCTCTTGTCTTTCTTTCTAATCGAGCCCAGTCTATGCTACGAAATATCAAGTCAATAGCACCGACATCATGAACCTCACAAAGCGGCCTTCCCTCTCGACTCGAACGGCATCATTAGTACCAACAGCCCGGCTGCGATGAAGAGAGCTCCGCTAGTATAAACAGGAGCTGAGGTTTTGAGATTTGCGAACATGGCGACAATGGGCTACAGTCTGCGTCAGTACAGGCTGTCCGCCAGTGATTGGATTCTCATCAATTTGCTTACCGCCATGATACCGAAAACACGGTTGCATGTTGCGGTCAACGCGTTGCCAGTGCCGCGCTGAGGTGTCGGGAAAAGCTCTGGAGTGAAACCATACAGAACGGCGTACATGATGTTACTGCAAAAGTTGAAGGCACAATTCCATCCGAGCAGAGCGTTGCTTGTGAGGGCCGTCGTTGAGCAGTAGAGGAAAACGCCGGTCAAAATAGTGCTTAGTGAGAGCGTTCCCTTTCGCCCCAGTCGAGGGAGCTCAACGAGCCATCCGCCGAGCAGCGCGCCTGGTACACCAAGCACAGCAATGATCAAGCTGTTGCGGTACGTCAGGTACGTGCTTCCGTCACCGAGCTCCGCCCCTCGCGTCGCCTGAATAAAGGGTAGAAATGCGTTGTACAGAGGATAGCCAAGTCCGATGAGTGCCCAGACGGCCATGATCAGCCCAGTGCTGAGGGCAAGTCGAGGGGTCGCAAAGAGGACGCGGACATGGCTGAGATCGAGTTTTTCGAGGTTCCTCTTGACGGCGGCCGTGGCGTCGGTGCGGGCAACGTATCCTGCTGGCTCACATGCCTGAAGATCTTCGACGGACAATGATGATATCTTGCCATTCCGACGGGCGACTTCGTGGACGATTCGGACAGCTTCCGCGTCGCGGCCCTTCCCCATCAAGTACTTTGGCGATTCGTAGATGGTAAAAAGGACGAAACGAACCAGGAACATGACCAGAGTAAGGCCGCCGACGGTAATAATGAAGTATCGCCACCCCATGTTTCGAGACTTGGTACAAGTCTCACCCTGCTGGCACGTCAGATTGCCGAGGAGAGGCCAAGCAATAAGAGTCGCGATGACTTGGGCAATGGCCCAGTCAATCGACAGAACCGTCAACAAGTACTGATGCGTGCTGGGAAGAAACTCGAGGAATATGGCCGAATCCACAGGCAAGTTGCCTCCGACGCCGAAAGACCAAAACGCGGCAAAAGTTCCAATGGCTGCAAAGTTGGGAGCCCCGGCGGCGATCATGCCCCATACCGCTGTTAGGCCTAAAGTGAGGTTGAAGGCTATCTTTCGGCCGAACAAGTCGCACCCGAAGCCCCAGAACATGGCTCCAGCCAACAGACCAATGTTTTGAGAGAGCGTGAGTAGGGGAGGGCGTGTCGGCTTGAACTCGTTGGCGATCGGGGTGAAGATGAGCGACGTTACGATGGGCCAAAGGTTATCGCTTGCCCAACCAAATCCGACGACTATGAAAAGTTGCCATTGATACCACCCCATCCCGATATCTTGGATCTGAGCATTGCGATTAGCAGCTGCCCTCGTGTTTACAGTTAGCTAGGTGGTATCGACGCACTGCGCGGTTGAGTACCCGCGCCTTGGCTTCGTAGACGGGGTCAAGTGCGCCTTTCGGAATGATGGCAGCGTCATCGATACCGTGGATGTCGACGCTCGTCTCATGCGCGAAGGGGGGAGGCACTTCGTCTTTCCGAGCCTTGTCCGGTTCGGCGCCCATCTTGGTCGGCGCTCGTGGCTGCCCTGAAGACTCAATCATTGCGCAGTATTGATGGCGGCGCGATGTCTACCTTGTCGTCCCGGAGAATACAACGACCAGGCTGGGTGCTGGTCGGACCAGGCTGGGTGCTGGTCGGGAGAGCAGCAATGATATACCGTATATCATATACGGCAATGGTAGCTTCCGCCGCAAGGTCTGCGGGTCGGCCAGGTCTTCGCGCTGTACGTAGCTTGAATGGCGTAATCCGTCCGGTCAAAGATGCTCTGTTCATTGATTGGCTTTGTTCGCATGGAGGCTGCCGGAACGCATGCCGATCCGCACTCAGTTTCTGCCCCGTCAACGGAAGGGAGGGGACGGAGAGCTGTCCTGGCCAACAAGCGTGTGGGGAATCTTCGTATGCCCCGTCGAGTTTCGCTATGTCTCATCCGATTTGATGCGGTTGATGGTCATACCCCAAACATCCAAGGCGTGAGAGGGATGGGAGGCGACGTTTTCGTGCTGTGAGCATCATATTTCGGGCGATTGGTCGTGCTCGGCGAGGCGTCGCAATAGAGAGAGACCTATCCCGGTGCTCTCAGTTGGATTAGCAGTAAAGCAGAGAAAAGGGAACAAAATGAAGAAGGCAAACCGTTTATCGACATTCGTCAATAAGCCGATGACCTGTACTGTAGTATGTACCGGAAATGACAGTTCGAAATGCCCGACAAAATGCGACCGATCCACCGTGTTTCATTCGGTGTTCAAGGCACAACAGGATCGCAGAGGTTCGCGCCCCTAAGTGTACGTACCTTCTCCTGGGGGGTGGGGCAGTGCCCGGGCTGCCACCCCGTGACTCGGGGATTCTCGCCCCCTTCCAGGACCAGCTGGTGCCAGGTGAGAGCCTCGAAGGCGCCAGGCCGTCAGCCCCTCTTCCTGACATTATCAACCCACGATTGCATCGGACAAAGATTCAACCATTTTGCGATGTTGAAGAGCTTGGTCTCAATACTTGTCTCCGCTACTGTTATCTCCGCCGCAGTTCGCAAAAATCTCATTGTTGACACTGATCTATTCAGTGACTGCGAGTATGATCTAGGCAACCAAAAACGCCTGTGTTTACTCAACAAGTGAATGTCATGTCAGCTAACATGCTCCAGCGATGCAGCAGCAATATTGCTCGCGGCAACTTCGCCAGGAGTCAATCTTCTCGGACTGAACATCAACTCTCAATCGTCGTACTCGGTCCTAGCCGCTTCTGCCATACTTAACCACTACGGTCATCCTGGCGTACCAATCGGCGCTCGACGCCCCCTCGACGACGTTCCGTTTTTCGACAACTGGGGCAAAATATCGGGAGAGTTCGCAAGTAAACTTGCTACTCACTGGCCCAAGAGTTTGACAAACGCCGAACACGCCCAAGACCCCGTTGAGCTCTATCGCAGATTGCTTGCCGAGGCCGAAGATGACTCCGTGACTATTACATCAATCGGGTTTCTGCACAATCTTTCAGGGCTGCTCAACTCCACAGCCGATTCCATCTCCAGCCTTGACGGAACAGAGCTTGTCCGTAACAAGGTGAAGGAACTTGTAGTAATGGGAGGCGATTATCCCAGCGGCTACGAGTTCAACTTCTGGGGCGACAATCCGTACACCGCCGCACACGTCATCAACGAATGGAAAGGGCCAATCGTCTACGCCGGGTTCAAGCTTGGAGCATCGGTTTACTCCGGAGGCCCTTTGATGGCCGAAGGCCCAGACACCGATCCTGTGCGCGCGGCCTACATCTTGTACACGTACTACCAACCACGATGGTCGTTCGATCCCATCGCGATGCTTTATGCTATCAATGGCTTAGGTAAGTCCTTCGCATACGGGAACGAAGTTGGCCACAATAGCATTGTTCTCGACGCAGGCCAGGAAACCTTTGGTCGCAATGAGTGGGCGTTTGATAGCAATGTCACCAACCAGCATTGGCTCAACGTTACGGTCAGCTATGATGAGCTAGGAGCGGAGCTGGATAGGCTCTACTTGGCAGGCTCAAGGTCTTCTGAAAGGAGCTCTGATTCCATCGGGGCACTGCCCAAATTTGGCGACTGCAAGATTGCGGAGACCGAGGAACTCGAAGCACCACCAGAGAGACCAGAGTTGTGACGAAAATCATGGAGAAGAAGAGGTCTTGATCCCAGCATTATATGGCCCTGATGAACAACAGTTCATAAAAACAGAGCTGTAGATATCGTTCGACTAGAGTCCCTTCTCTACGGGATATGAACACAGCGTTTTCGCGCCACGAATTATGCAGCTGTTGGTTCACTCCGTACTTCCCTCGCACTATCGAGTACCTAGCCGGCTGTTCTAGTCGAAGGAGAGTACCGGGTTTGATAGCGCACTCAGTCAACGCCATCGTAATCAAGGTCTGTTTTGAATTTTTTTGGTTCTCTAGCTGTGACTGAGACCCAAGGAATATTCTCAGTTCCTTCAGTGCGCCTGGTCAGTGGACGAGAAATGAGAACATCGAGACCTGCCAATGGCCCAATATATGTACAGAAGCGCAACGACGCCGAGAGGGTTGTGGAGATCTTATCGTCCAACCCTCAGAAAACCAAGAGTATGGTAGCATGCGACGTCAAAGACATCCTTGTCTAGGATCACGAGGGCGCCGGGGCCAGGGCCAGACCAAGGTGACGCAAGTGCAAAAGTTCCATGGAGCAAGCCGCCCACAGTCCTCGGATCCGTTTCGTGTGGCGCGGGCTGCGGTGGGATACTCAGCGACCACCCCAAGAGACGTGGTCCAACGGTTTATTATTCTCTAGCATCTGCATCAACAGATAACGGTTCTGTCCTTTCTCGTCTGGTTAGACCTATTCTTGAATTGCCAATGGGTGAGCCACGAATCCTACGTTTGACGCCCTAAGTACAACAGGGAACCCGGCGTTGTGGCCCCCATCAAGTAAGCTTATCCAGAGCCAAGCATGAAAATGAGCTCCAGCACATAGTCAGATCAAGAGCGGACGAGGCTTGGGAAAAGCCGGGAAACCGAAATTGGTACGAGATCTCCTGTCAGCCGAGGAACAATGCGGATTGCAACTGCCTTGTCAGGAAGTGAGTCCCGCCAGTAGAGTGTGACCGGAGTCGAGCATCGCGGGCTATGCAGATGGCATGGACGCGCTCCCACCTAACTGAACGCCGTGTTTGTGCTGGAGCGGTAACCTGGCTGAACGAGACACCGGACTAATTGTGTCTCGGGAAGACATCAGCGTAGATGACAACGAGAGACGTTCGGAACACCTTCGCGGGCAGTACAATTAGCGTTGGGGTGAAGGTACAACAAAATGCATCGACGGTCTTGATTTCTCAGGCCTTTCAGAGTTCAGACAGTGCAGTTGCCACGCTGCCCTCTTGACTCGGGTGGGAGTCAGGACTCAAACTATAGTACACGTGTAGTTCCAACACCTGCCTCTTGGGCCCTCGCTCCACCGACAAAAACGCCAAAAACTTTGCCTTTGATAGCCCTTGTTTATTCACATGTTGCACGTCCCATTGAGCCGAGAGAAACCTGGCACTCCTCCACTGGGTCGACGACATTGTGCGCTTCTCCGCCGGAAACGCGGGAAGGTCCGGAAAGCCTGGTCAGAATTCCATGCTGCCTCGCTTTTGGACATGGGCGCTCATAAGGTCAGAGCAATGCTTTCCCGAATTCCGATCGATTAAAGCCCAGAACAACAACAACAATGGGTCAGTTCACAATTCAAATATTGCTGTTCGGCCGGGTTATCACCGAGGGTATACGGCGAGGGAGTCCGGTTATTGCGACTGTAGACTTTTGGTATTGCGACTGTAACGCTGCGTCTATCCAGGTGTTTAGAGGGGCTGCGCGGCCCGTGCAAACGCGTATTAACAGCACGTATAAGACCGCAATATGCATACATTGCGCGCGCAAAGAATAAATACTTTCTAGAGCCAATTTTCTAGCTTAAAAATAAATATAGAGAAGTACCTATTTTCTGCGCGCGCAGCGTATGTATTGTGGTCTTACACGTGCTGTTGTGGTGTTGTTTTTCTGTAAGTACTTTAGTAGTAAAAGGCGCGATACTCCATATTAGAGTCGCAATACCAAAAAACTACAGTCGCAATAAACGGACTCACGGCGATGTGACTTCGGCCTCCGAGTCTAAATCTTTGAAGGACCCTGATTCGTGGTTGAGCGGCCGGCTTCTGAAAACGGGTGATCGCCAAGACTTTTTATACTACCTAGATAACCGATACTTCGGCCGGCGGCACTTACCTATTGAATTCAAATAAACACCTGAACAGGCAGAGTAAATAACAAAGATTTCGCCATGGCCGGGGCAAATACGAGAATCGGGAGCCGAGGCCGGGAGCAGAAGAATCTGGCTGTTGCATCGAGTGAGACTGTGGGTCTCCGGCCACCCGTGCCGAGAGGCACTACTGATGCAGAGCTGATGTATCTGACCAATGGCTGGTTGGGGATCCATCTTATCAGATGATCAGATATGTGGTGTAAGGTGATTCCGCTCGTGGTGGGACACCGCCGAACCCCATCGAGGCCTTAATGGCGCCAGTGTTTGCGACCGGCATGGGCTATTTCATCAGATAACTCTCTCAGGTGGAGAGCCACACGAAGGTGGAACCTCACTAGTGTATGTTGCAACACCTGCGAAGAGACCAGGGCAAGGTCGTGATCGATGCAAGGGGTCGGCGCCAGTTTGGTCGGCCCAACTGAACCTTGGCGGATGAGGCCCTGGCCGCTCACCTCACGGGCGCGTTTACTCTTCTTGTATGTCTCTCGGCATGAGAAGCGGTTGGCTCGCTCGGCACCTAGCCTGCGGCCACACCACGCGAGCATATATGGACGGCCGCATGTCCCCCCGCCCCCCTCGCTTCGCCTTTCGGATTCTCGCTTTCCGCAAGTCACTCCCCATCACAACTTCTGCGTTGTGATCCTTCGAGCCCTGGACTTTGCCGGCCATCCTGCCTGAGACCTGTTCTCCCCTTCTCAGATCTTTGTCAAGTATATCTTCGTCGAGGTTCAGCCCGTCAAGATGGTTTCTGCCAAGTCAGTCGCCGTGTTCGGCAGCATGCTGCTGGGCAACGTCATGGCTGCCGATAACATGGGACCGGCCGCTTTCCTCTGGCCTCCCGACCGTGAGTGGAGCGCTGATGCCGATAACATCGCGCCTTGCGGCTCAACCAACGGCGTTGGCGTCCGCACCGAGTTTCCCTTGGGTAAGTTGCATCGACGTAGGGGCGTCACCGGTTTCCCTCCGAGACGCAACGGAGGCGCTCTGCTCTCCTCTCCATAGCTGCAACACGCTGACTCCGAAACAGTCAACGGCAAGCTCGCACTCGTCACCCAGGACCTGACTAGCGCAGTCCACTTGAGTGTCTCTTATGAGAATGGTAAGAGATGACTGCCTGACATGCTCCCACGCGAGCACTCAAGCTAATCGCAACCAAAGACCCCAAGTCTGTCTCTGACTTCGAGTCCTTCCTCGGCCCGAGCGAGGTTGGAAGCCTCGATCTCGGCCACACCTGCGTGACCGTCCCCAGCCCTCCCTCTGGTGTCGGCGCTGGTTCCAACGCCACCTACCGCATGCTCTACGTCTCCAACTTCGACCAGGACGAGTCCATGCGCGAGACCTACTACGCCTGCGCCGATGTCACCTTCGTCGACGTCTTCACCATGTCCATTCCCTGCTTCAACGCCACCGTCAGCGATCCCGACGTCGAGGTGGACCCCTCCGTCAACGTCACCACCACCGACTCGGGTGGCAACATCCCTCATACCGCTGCCGACTTCACTGCCGCCGACTCCAAGTCGTCCGGTCTCTCTCGCGGTGCCATTGCCGGCGCCGTTGTCGGTTCCTTCGCTGGTGTCTCTCTGCTCGGTCTCGCTGCCTTCTACCTCTGGCGCCGCAAGTCCGCCAAGAAGCCCGTTACCGAGCCCATGCAGCAGCGCTGGGATGCCGAGAAGGCTGTCAGCGAGACTTCATCGCAGCATAGCGGCCGTCAGTAAACAGCTCTTCGTGGTTGGCCACCGGGCTTCAGTACGGTCTCAAGAGTTTGATCAAGTCGAAATCACGGGGGGCGGTATGTCCTTATTGAGTGATGAAGCATGAAACGACTTATGTAGGTCACGATTGTAGGAAATAGTCGAGTCCAAAGCGTCTGTGAGCATTGTTCTGGGCACAGCGTCTTGTAATATTGCATACCACAGGCCCCACTTTGACAATATCCTCTGTGCATAAAACCGGTGACTCCATCGAGTTGCAATTAAACGATCTGAACGACCTGTGCAGCTAAGGACCCACTTCTGCCTGTTTTGTGCAACGACTCCAGGCAGCATCACCCAAGGCAACCAATCCGCCGTGAGTTGCGCCTGGAACCACATTCAGCTCGGTCAGCGACATCCGTATGCGACACGAACTTTATAAGTGATGGCGCATGCCGGCGCCTCGAGTGACCCGGAAAAACTCTCCATTTCTATCGTCGCATCTCTTGTCTAAAGGTCAAGGTGAATCTGATGTACTGCGTTCCTTCCAGCGAACCCGACATCCACAAAGAGCACCCACCCCACCACCACCACCCGCTGAGGCTACCGGCGCATCGCATCCGCCATCATGAGCCAACGCAAGCGTCAGTTGTCGCCAGACGCGATGGCGATCGACGAAGACGAGAAGCAATATGCTGTCGGTGGAATGACGTTAGCAGAACTCGACGAGAAGTAGGACGAATCCGAAAGTGTGTTTACTTCATCACTCACGCGAGTGCAGGTACCCAAACCGCCCGCGTAACCACTCGCAAACCATGCGCTTCTCGGAACTCTTCCAAAGCCTGTTCAACCCTCTTAATGAGAACAAGAAGCAGCCTGCTGGGAGAGGTCCCCCACGCGCCAAGCGGGGACCGCAGGCGACGAAGCTCTCGCCGCAAGAGCAAAGGCGGCACATCATCGAGCGCTTCATTTCGAGATGGCGCCATGAAGTCGGCAACGACATCTACCCGGCGTTTCGGCTCATCCTTCCGGACAAGGATCGCGATCGCGGCGTCTACGGGCTCAAGGAAAACGCCATCGGTAAGCTCCTCGTCAAGCTCATGAAGATCGACAAGAACTCGGAGGACGGCTACAACCTCCTCCACTGGAAGCTTCCCGGTCACACCACCGCGTCGCGGCTGGCTGGAGACTTTGCGGGAAGATGTTTCGAGGTCTTGTCGAAGCGTCCCATGCGGATCGAGGTCGGCGACATGACCATTGCTGAAGTCAACGAGTTGCTGGACAAGCTTGCCGCCTCGTCCGGGGAGCTGGAGAACCTCGAGGTCTTTGAGAAGTTCTACGAACGCATGAACGCGGAGGAGCTCATGTGGCTGATCCGCATCGTGCTGAAGCAGATGAAAGTCGGTGCGACCGAGAGGACCCTCCTCAACCTGTGGCATCCGGATGGTGAAGCCCTGTTTAGTGTGTCGTCCAGCCTGAGACGTGTCTGCTGGGAGCTCTACGACCCCAAGATACGCCTGGAGCAGGAAGACACCGGCGTGTCTCTCATGCAATGTTTCCAGCCTCAGCTGGCGCAGTTTCAGATGCCGTCCTCCTTCCAGAAAATGGTGGACTACCTTCGACCAACAGAAGACGATCCCGAGTTTTGGATCGAGGAGAAGTTGGATGGCGAGCGCATGCAGATGCACGTGATGGAGGACTCCAGCGCACCTGGCGGCTTTCGCTTCTGCTACTGGTCTCGCAAAGCCAAAGATTATACCTACCTGTACGGCATAAATCAGAGAGAGGGCGCCTTGTCGCGTCATCTTAAAGGTGCTTTTGCGGACGGCGTCAGGAATCTCATTTTGGACGGCGAGATGATTACTTGGGATCCCGAGGTCGACAAGATAATGCCTTTCGGAACCTTGAAGACGGCGGCACTCGCGGGGCAAGATGTCCCCAACACCACCGGGCCCCGTCCGCTGTACCGAGTCTTCGACATCCTCCTCTTGAATGATCAACAGCTAACTCAATACACCCTCCGAGACCGCCATCGTGCGCTGGAGAAGGCCATCAAGGGAGTCCACCGAAGACTCGAGATCCACCAGTACGAAGCCGCGACATCGCCAGACGCCATCGAGCCGTTGCTCCGCGAAGTCGTCGCGGAAGCATCCGAGGGTCTCGTTCTCAAGAACCCGAGATCGACGTACCGACTGAACAGTCGCAACGACGACTGGCTGAAGGTGAAGCCCGAGTATATGTCTGAGTTTGGAGAATCGCTGGACTGTGTCGTTATAGGCGGCTACTACGGCTCCGGCCGCCGAGGCGGCGCACTCTCGAGCTTCCTATGCGGTCTTCGCGTGAGCGAGAATCACATCCAGGCGGGGGCGAACCCGGAGAAATGCTTCAGCTTCTTCAAAGTCGGCGGCGGCTTCAAAGCAGAGGACTATGCGGAGATTCGACACCGGACGGAAGGCAAATGGCAAACGTGGGACCCGAAAAGGCCGCCGACCGAATACATCGAGCTGGCGGGAGAGACACGCCAATATGAGAAGCCGGACGTCTGGATCCGGCCAAAGGACTCCGTCGTTCTCGAGGCGAAAGCGGCGAGCATCGGCGGATCAGATCAGTTCGCGCTGGGCTTCACTCTGCGATTCCCGCGTTTCCGCAAGCTGCGTGTCGACAAAAACTGGAATGAAGGGCTCAGCGTGCAGGAGTTCCAAGACCTTCGAAGACGGGTGGAGCAGGAGACCAAGGAGAGGACGATGAGCGTTGAGAATCGTAAGCGTAGAACGACTAAGCGTGTCAAGCGCGAGGTGACTATCGCCGGCACGGAGAACGTCCCGGCGCATTTTGAGGGGGAGAAGACAAAGCTTTTCGAGGGACTCGAGTTCTGCGTCTTGTCGGAATCCTTGAAACCGTTCAAGAAGACCAAGGCGCAACTCGAGTTGCTAATCAAGGAAAACGGCGGCCATGTCTCCCAGCGCGCTGTGCCTCGGTCGGGAATGATACTCTTAGCGGACAAGAACGTGGTCAAGGTCGCTAGTCTTGTCAAACAGGGACAAAAAGAGGCCGGTGTCGACATCATTCGGCCAAGATGGTTGCAGGATTGCCTCGCGCAAGGCGACGAGTCCCTGCTCTTACCTTACGAAGAGCGCCATCTCTTGCATGCAACCGAGGCGCTGAGAACAGTCGCTATCCGGAACACTGATATGTACGGCGATAGCTACGCCCGCGACATCACCGTCGACGAGCTTCGCAAAGTCCTTCAAGAAATGCCGAAGAAAGAGCCCGACGCGCCGCCGTTCGACAAGACACAATTCCTGCAACAGCTGGAGGAGCGGGGTCACGACGTCGGGCGTATGAGGGGCGCGGTTTTCCATCGTTGCCTGCTGCATTTACATAACGCAGACGGGGATGGGAGCGACCACACCAATGTCTTGAAGCTTAAGAACTTTCTCCTCTTTGGTGGTGCTCGTCTGACGCCGGACCTCGACGACGAGGACATCACACACATTGTCGTGGTGGGCGGCAAAGAAAGCAGCAAAGAAGCCGCGAAAACCCTGCGTAGTCAAGTTCGCGCCCGCCGGAAGATACCTCATATTGTTACTGCAGAATGGGTGGAGGATTGCTGGCGTGAGGAGACGTTGATAGACGAGGAAAGATACGCGCAGATATGAGGATGTCTGGACGCACAGCGAGAAGTTCCAGATTACGAAGGGCGGCTTAGATACCCAAGATAAATGACATTGCATTCGACTCCAGCATCCAGGGACCTCTATGAATGCCATGAACCGACCATAGATCCCGAAAACAAGATACGCAAGTCATTATCGCCCCCCGACATTTCACGCGCTTACTTGCCGATAGTCAAGAACAAGCGATCACCAACGTCGCCAACACCGGGCTTCAGCATGCCGTTCGGCGTCAACTCGGCATCCACGCCTGCAATCCAAATCTCTGTTGCGTCGGGCCACTCCTGCGCAGCGCGCTTGACACCCTCCGCGGCTCCAATGACGGACATGACGATGATACGCTTGACGCCCCACTCCTTCAACGTCTGAATGGCCGCGGCGCAGGTGCCACCCGTCGCGATAACGGGGTCAAGAATGATGGCCAGACTGCTGACTTCTGGGTTGGAGCCGTCGGCGGAACCGTGGTTGGGAAGATTGTTGTAGTATTCCACGGGCTCGAGTGTCGATGGCTCGCGGTAGAGGCCGAGGTGGTGGACGGGAACGGGGGCGGGTAGGATTGTCTGGGCAGCTTTCGGGCTTGTCAGTTGACGCTTTGGAAGTTTTACAGAGCAGTTGAGACGTTACCATCTACCATGCCGAGACCAGATCGAAGAATTGGAACAAGGCAGAGGTGGGAGGGGGAGATCTCGCTCGCTGTAAACTCGAAGCCCAGCGGTGTCGCATCCTCCGACCGTCAGCACGACTTCAAGGTAGCTAGTTGGGGAACAATGACGTGAAGGCCTACTTTGGGGCCATCGACTATTTCCGTCGAGTCAGCGAGAGCCTCGGTGGCCACGATCAACCCAATCTCGTGAACGAGCGTCTTCACTTCCTTTGCCGGGGTCGACTTGGATCGTAGCTGGGATAGCTTCGCCCGCAGGCAGGGATGTTGTGAGACGTGAACGTTGGAAGGGAGACCCGACATGTTTGCTTGCTATTTCAGACTCGGGATCAAAGGACAAGTAACACAAAGAAGCAATCCCTGGAGAGAGAAGTGACGATAAATGTAGGAAGATCAAAAGAAGACGACTACTGGGAGCCCAAGAATGGCTGGGGAGCGAAGGAGGGGTGTTCGCGCCAGCTCGATCCTTGTCCTCTTGCAGCGTGATCAGCGCGGGTACCTTATGTGGGGTATCTTGCATGCGGAGGAGCTTCCTAAGGTAGGTTGATAAGATAAGCCCCCTGGCGCCCGCCAGCTGGCTGCCAATACTACCTAGGTGAGGCGTCGGAGGTCGCCGCCCTGCATCTCGGCCGCGAATGTTCTGATAAATGGAAATCAAGGGGGCTGGTCTGATAGAGATCTTGATATTACAAACTTGTTCTTCTGGAGTTGCTGGCTTCCACCAGATCTGACAAGACAACAAATACATCGATGAACCCCGGATTCGCATGTTGATGTCACTGCTCGGTGTACTCCGCCTTGCTCGGTGGGATACCCCACCGTCCATGCTCCGAGCGTCGGTGAGGAGAGGTCAGTGCATCGGTGAGCTCTCACCCGCCCATGCCGACGTAGCCATTTTCTAGGTAGCCGTCTAGACCGGGGCCGAAATTGTGACGTCCACACAGCAACGACCAGCGCATGCCATCGAACCCGGATCTTGGGTGAGGAAATTCCTCTTTTCTCTCTCAAAATGCTTGTTTATCTCGTGAGCGGTATCTTTCACGCCTAGGAAGATCCCGGGCGAGGGGAAGAACATCACCGAAAGCCGACCGGCCGTCATGAATTGTTACGAGGCAAATGTCGAACAGGATGGAACACAGAAAGACTCGCGAACCACTGCGCGAAAGCAGCCCGGGAATGGGTGACGATATCTACAATCGAAGCATGGAGGATGTGCGCGGAGGCGAGCGGAGGGGAACCTTTGGCAAGCCGCTCCCGACGGGACAGACGAGGGGCAACGAGAGGGAGCGAGATGGCTCTGTCGCGTATGACGCGCCGGCGGAGTACGAAAACCTCGACGAGCTTGTCGCGGACCCCGTCAGCCGCAGCGGAAGTCGAGCTGGAAAGGGGCAAAGCTTGGAAATCCGGAGCGGACAGGATGCTCGAATCAGCCCCGACATCGAGATGCAGAATGGTCGGGCGCCGAACGGGACAGCCGAGACCCCACAGAAGCCCACGATGCACGTATCAAAACCGGCAACTGAGCTCTACACACTGTCTTATCTCGTCCTCTTCTCCATCCTCGGTACGCTCGCCCGTCTCGGCCTACAAGCTCTCACGACGTATCCAGACGCGCCGGTGTCCTTCAGCATCCTCTGGGCCAACGTCGGAGGAAGTGTCGTCATGGGCTTTCTGGCCGAAGATCGCAAGCTTTTCCGGCATGAATGGGGTACTGCTACGTACGATGAACAGGTTAGAAAAGCTCGCAGCCATCGAGACGCCGAGGGCAATCATGAGCCTGTAGACCTCGCCGCTGCCAAGAAAGCGCATTTAGCGACGAAGAAGACGATACCCCTCTACATCGGTCTCGCCACGGGCTTCTGCGGCTCGTTCACCTCTTTTTCGTCATTCATTCGTGACGTTTTCCTCGCGATGAGTAATGACCTCCCTGGCGCGGGCGGCGTGATACCCGGTCCGAGAAACGGGGGATACTCCTTCATGGCCATGCTCGCTGTCATAATCACAACCGTCGCCCTTTCACTTTCCGGACTTTATGCCGGCGCTCACCTCGCCGTCGCCCTCGAGCCCATCACTCCGTCCGTGCCATTCCGGATCGGTCGAAAGGTCTTGGACCGCGTCGTCGTCATCTTGGGTTGGGGCTGCTGGCTCGGCGCCGTGCTGCTTTCCATATGGCCGCCTCTCGACGCTTGGCGCGGGCAAGCGATCTTCTCGCTGGTCTTTGCGCCGCTGGGGTGTCTGGGGAGGTTCTACGTCAGCATATGGCTCAACTCGCGGAACCCGGTATTCCCGTTAGGGACTTTCGTGGTCAATACGACGGGCGCAGCAGTCCTCGGGATGTGCTGGGACTTGGCCCACGCAGAGATCGGCGGCGTGGTAGGATGTCAGGTGCTGCAGGGTATCGAGGACGGATTCTGCGGATGCTTGACCACGGTGTCGACGTGGGTCAGTGAGCTCGCGGCCTTGAGCAGACGTCACGCGTATACCTATGGCACAGCTAGTGTAGTCACTGGATTTGCGGTTATGGTCATTGTCATGGGCGGTATGAGATGGTCAGATGGGTTTGGTCCGCTTGTGTGCACCCACTGAAATACCTCCTTACTATCAGTTATCTCCCTGGTGATAGCGGTTGGGATGGTGTTCCTCTGGCTGCATTGTGACAAGGATTATGTCCAAATAGAGCTAATATACGATGACTCAATAGAATGCAAGAGCTTACTCGTGACTTGTCGCCGCAACCTCGTCATCCGTGGTGTTCGGCGAAGATTCAACAAGGATGTGTCAGCTCTTGTGGCTTCAAGGGCCCGGGCTCAATTCTCTTGGAAGCAGCTGGGGATGATGATGTCCAAGTACTTGATTAGGGCGCTGCCGTCTTCGGAAGCTTTCTCGCATTTGACTGAGTTGCAGAAGGCTATCCCCATGTTGCAGGCCACGCAGCCACAGCTACAACACCAAGGTCATGTGTGCGATTCAGTGGGGTATAATAGCAAAAGTCTCTTCAGATCGTGCGTTTTTTTTTTAATCCACGGCTTTCTTCGCATACACACTGAGACACCCACGGGTCTGGCCAAGGAAATGGTAGTGGTGGTATTGTTTAATCGCCGGGACAGAGTCTGGCCAAGGAAAGCACGTAGACGGTGGGATAAAAAGCACAGCATTTGAGTCATAAAGTTTGAACGAAGTATCGCTTTTCTATCGATACATGGATTCAAGATAGCTCAATGTCCCTCCCAGAAGTGTCACGCTTGAGTCTGGGAGCGTGGCGCCCGAGATGGGTGTAAACCGTGGCCCTCGCACCTAGTTTGCCTAAATCTGCATGCAAGTCAACAACCTTCCCTTAAGTCCTCCGCCGAACCGGCGCTTCAAACTCAAGCTAAAACGTGCATTGAGCCAGAAACTGCCAAAGCCAGAGAGACCGCCAAGATCATCTTCGAGATTGAGATATGATTGGTCGAGGCTGGACCCTCTTCCTCGGCCATCCATTTTGTGACATAGATGTTATTGTTCCGGTGGCCATGGGTGACTACGCAAGCATCAAAGTTGAACATGATATTGAGGGATATCACTTCTTCGGTTTCGCCGTGGGGACCATGGGTCATAAACTCTGGGACCTCGCACCACTGTGTACACTGGTCGTGTATGTGAACGGGGTTGGGGTCACAAAAGGCAACTATCCAAGGAGTCGTCTCATTGATTGTGATAGTGGGAGTGGCCTTCTAGTGTATATCGACTGAGATGTCTCTTTCAGATGTTGAGTCCAGTGTAGTATTGTTACGACCCGTTATGCAAGGATAACAACCAACCAACCCACCTAGGCGTCAGACGACTAGGACAGGACATTTGTACTGCAGGATCACGGGAACACTAGGGATGCCCACGGCATAGAAGAACTATGGTATAAGTTACGTAATAATAAGATAAAGAATGATTAGTGGAGCGCAGAAGGAAGCGCTTAGTGATTAGTTAGTCTTACTAACTGATTGCAATTACTAATATATAGAGGTAATTACCTAATAGCAGGACTAGGGACTATTTAGGACTTATATATAGTATGGACTTGGGACTCCTAGGAACAGACTTCTATAGCTCTTTAGCAATTAACTTTGTGATTACTCCAATAGGTACTCTCAGCTTTATTTTATACTGCGACCCCCTTATGAGGATTATAACTAATTACTATACTCCTAGAACCCTAAGATTTATTTAGTAATATGGTATAATAAGAATATACTATTAATCTAGTATTATCTCTTAGCTTCTATTAGTAGAACCTTACTATTAGATAGCTAACTATAATACTTTAATTACTCCTATTTAGTAAGTTAACCTTTAATACTACTAAATAGTATAAGATAGGAATTATATTAACTCCTAATAATAACGCGCAGCAAGCTAATAGTGCTGGGAATATATAACCTACAGCCCCAAGACCCACAAATAACTAATAGGCCTAGATAGCCCCTATAAACACCTAGGAAATAATAAGCCTTTAATAGATATATAATATAATCCTCCAGCTCCAATAGGAAAACGCGCAGCTAGCTACCCAACACGGACCTAAGGCTAAATACCCAGAACCTGCTCCATACTCAGGAGAGCCAGGAACCCTTTAAGGATTTCTCACCTGCACCTAAGCCTACCTTTATTATTATACCGCCTTATTTCAAGATGAAACCATAAAGGTTTATTAAGCTATATTCTTCCTTAGGGGAGATACCCTCGCCTAGTTTGAACTATTAATAAGGGACTAACTAGGTAGACTATATGACTAGTAAGATAAAGAAACTTAGAAAGTATTTAGGAAGTATAGTGAGTTTGAGAAGAAACTTTAGGAAGCCTTTAGAAGCCCGGATAAAGAACGAATTGCTAAATACAAACTCACTAATCTCATATAGAAAGGATTAGCTAGTAAGTATACTACTAAGTTCTAGCAGATTTCATCTAAGCTAAACTAGGGAGAAGAAGCCCTAATAGCTAAGTTCTACTAAGGCCTAAAGGAAGAAGTTAAGGATAAGCTTACACGACTTAACCGCCCTAAAGAACTCCACTAATATATAGATACTATAGTTAAAATTAATAACTGCCTCTATAAATAACGCCTTAAACGTAAAGGATAGTCTACTTAGAATAATAAAGTAGGATAAAATAATAATAGAAAAAAGGGTAACCTATACTAACCTAGTAATAACTACTGCGCTAAATGAACCTCTAACCACAGGTATAACCCCAGGGCCCCTTAGTATACTACTGCCTATAGATACTATAGTAGACCTATAGACCTTAGCGCAGCCTATAAAGACAGAAAGCAGAATAATAATTAGAAAAAAGATAAGTAATGCTATAACTATAATAAGATAGGATATCTAGCTTATAAATATTGATCCCCTAAGAAAGAACGCTTTCAACCAGTACCTAAGAAATAATAAGCGAGCCTCGCTATTAAAACTATACCTCACAAATAACTTTATTAGACTACTTATTATAATAATAAGTATGGAGCCCACTTAGACCATAAGGAATACGTAGGGTAGTACCTAAAGAACCCTCATTAGTTAGGATATAATACCACTAGTGTCCCCCTAGCACCTATATATACCCTAGTAGTAGGATACCAAACCTACTCAAAGGCAGAGAGGAAAGCCAACAAGCAACTTAATGAAATATTATATATACCCTTAAGTGTAGATATTAAAATTAATAATAAAGTCTGTATTACTAAACTATAATAAGGACTTCAAGCATGCAAGCTACGAGCAAGAATACAACCCGAAGAAGTCATGTAGTAACGACAGATTGGGTTACTATAAGCCTATATTAAGCGACAACAGAATGCCAGGGATAACCCTGAGCGAATCTAGTAGATTAATAACGAAATAAAAGACTAAGCAGCAAGAGAACCTGCATGGAACTATGAGATATAGCCCTCTTGAGAACAATAAGATGAGCTCTATCACGCTAGAAGAGCTGAATGGAATAAACTATCTGCTATAATAACTAATAAATAGTAGCTAAACCTAGAAGTAGAAAAATAGATTAAATAAACCTTATTTGAAATTAACAACACCTTATCTAAAGGAACTAGATTAGAGCTAGCTGACTACTTAAGGTACCTCTATAAAAAGGAGATTAACCCTCACCAGGACAACTAGGAAATTGCCTTTTATAGCGTATCCAGATATAAAGGAAGAAACCTCTTATTTACAACATAGGTTGAAGGAGATTATGCCTATCTCAACCCTATATACAACTAACACTATTGTGTGTTCTGGGCTTAGTGCCTCACAGACCACTACAATAAATACTAAGCTAATAAGTATAAGTATGACTTCTATTCTTAAAGATATAATACTGGACTTATCATATAATACTGCCTAGAGAATTAACTCCCTATGTGGGATTTAACCTAAATAATTAATAATAATATGGTATTATTTAAACCATATCGCTACTACCCTATGAGATATCTTAATAACCCCTATATAGAATGGGACTAATGCATGAATGACAAATGCTAAATCCACTTAGAAGAAAAAGCTAAGGCATGGCGGAGACAACTCTAGCGCTAATAGTTAAAAAACTAGACTCGCCTACTAATAAGGAATAATAACAGGTAAAAACGACAAGGTTTCTATACAGCGCAGTAGTATAAAAAACTTAATAATACGAGCATATACAAGTCTAAATATAACTTAATAGAAAATGGACTACTGTAATAATTAATAGTGGAGCCTAAGGAAACTTTATTTCGCTTAGAATAGTAAATAAATAATAAATAACCTAGAATAAGAAAGTAGTTGAAGACTGCTATAACCTCAATACCGTTAAAGGAGAATAAGTCTTGTATAGCGGAGGACGTATTGATATGGAGACCGCGCAACTCCCTTTGTAGATCTATGGCCAGAATGAGCGACTAAACTTCAATATTATGGAGATAGGAGATAAATATGACGTTATCCTCAGAAGACTATGGTTATATGATAGTAACCTATAGATAGATTGGAGAATAGGCTAACTCTATTGGGACTAGGATTCAGTTACTGAGTGTTACAACCTGTTATGCAAGGATAACAACCAACCAACCCACCTAGGCGTCAGACGACTAGGATAGGACATTTGTACTGCAGGATCACGGGAACACCAGGGATGCCCACAGCACGGAAGAACTATAGTATAAGTCACGTGATAATAAGATAAAGA
>JAXCEF010000104.1:0-144255 GCA_037178605.1 Colletotrichum euphorbiae
CCCCCCTCCGGCCTCTTTGATGGAAGTTCAAACTTGAGGGTGAAGTTGGAGTTCCAAAGGTCTGAGGCCTTTTGAGCTCTACGGATACATACGCAGTACCATCATGGGACGCTGATTGGCTCTTCACCGCGGATCTGACCTCGCTTCTCGCTCCCAAGCCCCGGAACGCAATGAAAACGGCCCTGTCTAGGTAAGGTACCGCCTCTCCTCTCTTATTAGCGTTGCGCATGAGAAACACCTCAGCTTTCTCTTGTATTGCGTATGCGACGTAATCGCAGAGGTATCTGCCGCCTTAGATCTGGACATGGACGACTAACACCCTTCCACTCCTACACACACACTGGGAAGAGCCGCCCGACATAGTATAGCCAACTCGGTAACCGTCCTATTGTCTCTCTTTTTCTCTTACCACATGTTGTTACTCGCGTCTCGTTAGTCTTGTCCCGCACCGCACCGCCGCATCGAACGCCGCCAAGTTTGTCGTTCGATTCCTCAAAGTCAAAAGGTGATTCTTTTGTCCATCATTGGACCGCTCCAAAACAGCCAGATTGAAGACTGGCTGCCTGCCTCGCAGTTGTTCTGTGTCATTGTCACTGACGCACGCCGTTGGCGGCGGCGGTTGCTGCTATTAGTGTTACCTTATTTCTGCACTGCGTAATTCCTTCCTTTGCCTTGTCTTGCTTCGAGGGAGAGTTTGATGCCAAGCTATGCCTGCACTGCCTACCGCCGCCGCTACTACTGCCACTTGGCACTCCCGTTCCTTGCCTTACTCTCTGTTGCTTTTCGGGGTCGGTGAGTCGAGATGCTCATGAATGGAATGGAATGGACAAGAGCGGCGTGAGGCCATATGCCGTCCCATGTCATCCAATCCATCTCCATCTCATCCTACCATCCCAAACCATCCCATCTCATTCGACCTGTCCTGTCCTGTCCTTGCCCATGCTTTTCCCCGTCCCCATTCTTATCCCCGTACTCCATCAGACCAAGTTTTGGGCCTTTCTCTCTTTTCGTCCTTGGGTCGCTGCTTGATCCTGCCTTTGTCACCTCGAGTCCGCGCCCGTCGGCCAGTCAGTTGCTTCCTCGCCTCTTTTTCCAATACGCCCACTCTGACTCGAGTCTCTAAATTCACCAAGACGAGACGTGCCATCCTGAGCGCGAAGGGGAGTCGGTGTTAATGGCGCTTTATTCCTGCGCCCGCTTCGTCTCTTACTGAATTTCGCTCATGCATGTAGACCACCGGCGGTCTGACTCTCCTGCTTGACATACCCTCATCTGCCCAATCCTGCCTGTGCGCCATTCAGGACATATCCCGTCTTGTCAAGTGCCATATGTTGCATGCCCGGAAGAGAGAGAGAGAGAGAGAGAGAGACGAGGACGGAAAGAATAAAAGAAGGAGAAAAAAAAAGGAAAAGGAAAAGGAAAAGAAGGTCTCCAGATCCCCAGAAGCGGCGCCGACACGGGGCAGCCGTAAGGGGAATCCATTTGCTTCGACATCCGCAATCCCCTCCACCCGAATGTTCTTTTGCTGTGGTTGGTCTGGCGTTTTGTTCTGGGTACCTCAGCAGAGAGCATGCTGTATCCATCATTTCCCTCTCTGACTCTACCTACTACTTTACCTTAGCTATACCTGCTCTTCAACCTTCTTGGCCTCTCTTAATTTTCTCCTACTGTTCCTGTTGCCCTTCCCTCTCTTCTCACTCCTCCACCTGTCCCCCTCCTGCTCATCCATCCCTCCCCTTGTGTTTCTTCCTCTCTTCCTCAACCCAATCATCCTCGCCACCTTTTCCCCATTAAACAATCTTCTGCCCGTCTCCGACAAACGAAGGATAGCCAAATCGTCCCAGGATTGCCGGTGCGTTGCGTCCAAGAATGGACCCGTGAACCGACGAACACAAAGAGAGACATCGCCTCTTACATATACTTTTCCCCAGGGCCCAATAACACCGATAAGCCAGGCTTATCTCATCCTTGCCTCCATCGTCACTTAAAGCCCACCGATACCGATCCATCGAATCGCAATCCATCCAATCCCAGCAACTATATCCGGCCCCAAACTCGGCCCTGCATCCGCACCCCCCAAATACAAAAAAAAAACCACCACCACATACCATCACCAAAAACGGGCGCAAATCAATTCGTCTCGCCCACTCTCGCGGCGGCGCTTTGTCATTATCTCTGCCGGGTCCTCAATCCACAAACCCAAACGTTCCAGGAATCCAGAGACAAACAAGCCGCCCCTGCCCCCCTCCCTCTCGCTTTTGTGCATCCCACCCGGGCCATCCCAGATCTAACAGAAACAGCCGTCGGCAAGAGACACACGAGACACGGACAAGGGGACTATAGCATTTCCCGTCTCTTACGGACACACTTAGCATCGTTGCCGCTTATCTCGTACCCTTTCGCCGCACCCAACACCTCTGGGTTACTTTCTTACCTTACACAATCCTCGCGTGGTCTTCTTGTGTGTTCGACCGCTCTATCCCAGGTACTCGACCTAGTCGCTTATCCCCAGCCCCCGCCGGTCACGTCAAACCTCGCCTCGCAATCGCACCCGGTCGACGTCCGCCCGCCGTTGTCGCCCAATTACCTCCACGTCTTTTGTACCTTATTTTCCGCGACCGGGACCCTTATCTCGCCCGGCCTCGGCGCGCCGCAGCGTTATCAGATTATCTTCTCAGAAAGAGAGAGAGAAAGAAAGAGAGAGAGAGAAAGAGAGAACCCATTAGCCGTCTGTGCTACTTCGTGTGTTATAACAGAGGCTCATCCACCCGGATTTTCCAAGACGAGGGCAAGGGCAGATCGATTCGGCCCGCCAACCAATCTTCTTGTCCGTCGCATCGTGCATATTGTGCTACGTAGGTACTGACTGCTGGCTTTAACTCAACCAAAGAGAAACAGTCGCTGTCGGCCTCGGTGGCGGTCCCAAGACCATTCCAAACAGGAACATTACATCACCTGCATCTCGCCTGCGGCCGCGTCGTGGGGCCCGAGTTGAGGTGCCCAGCTTTCATCCCGGCGAAGGGGTGTCAACCTCTTTACCCATCTGGCATCGAGGAAGCCTATCGTCCTATCACCCTTCTCACATCTCCGGACGACCCTTGAGTAGGGAGGAGTAACTCACACCCGCCTCATCCCCCCCCCCCCCCAATCTCAATCTCCAGACCAAACCAGACCAGGGCCGGGGCCCCGTCTTGACGAACCGGGTCCGTCCGCTTGTCTTACTCCCCTGCGTTGGCCCAGCCCTGTCCGTATATAGCCTTCTTCTACTGCCACGCCTGCCCATCATGTCCAACCCAAGTGCTGTTGTAAGGACGGCTCCTATCGCCATTGCGCCAAAGCCTCCTCGCCGCCAGAATTCTTATCGCCAGGACAGCTTCACAAACCTCGAGCTTTTCCGCGGCAGCATGCCCGGCCGGGAAATCGCCGAGTCTGTCGGCTCCTACGCCACACGCTCTCTCAGTCCATGCGAATCTTGCCAACGATCAAGGGTCAAGTGCATCGTGAGCGAAGACGACGACAGCTGTATACCCTGCCAAGCTAGCGGCTCAGACTGCTCCATGCTCAACAGCCCCCAGCCGAGGAAACGAAAGCTGAACGGAGCTTTCGACGACTCGATTGGTAAAAGAAGGTCAGTCTTCCCATTTCCAATTCACACCCTTCGCCCGTCTGGCCCATTCCCCTTACTCCCTCTTCTCTCTCTCCCCCAGGAACCTGTCCGCACGCCGGCTCGACTTGGGTTAATTACTGTACTACCTCCCTCCCTCTTCCCCTTGTCATTTCCGTACGTCTGCGCCCGTTCGATGCCTCTTGGGCTGCCATAGGGGCGCGCCGCGGCCAAGGGTCACGTCTGATAACGAACCTTAATCTCTGACACGTGATTGGTCCAATAGCTCGCCCATCAGGACCGATATCAGAAGGCGGAGGCAACACCAACCCAGCCTTTCCAGCACCACAGGCAGTAGTTCCTTTATTGAAGACATGGCCAACGTGGGAGGCCCAACTCTGCTCAAGCGGACGCTGGGTCTCCAGAACGACCGCTTCAGTCAGTACATTGGCCCGACCACCGACTTCGAGCCTTCTCTCATCAATCTCTCACCCTTTGATCCCCATGATGAGAGTCTTCTGGCGCGTGGCACCCTCCGCAAGGTCAGTGACGACGAGACGTTCTTGTTACTGCCTGACTTCGACACTCCGGGCCACGAGCACATCCTCGAAGATGTTGAGGAAATCGAGAACCTTGTGCGGCCGCATGGTCGAAAACTGGTAGACCTCTACTTCCGCATCGTTCATCCGGCCTTCCCGATCCTTCAAAAGACGGTGTTTTTGGAAAAGTACGACCGCAGTTACCGCGAGTTTTCCCCTTGCTTGCTGGCTGCTGTCTACCTGTTTGCGATCAACTGGTGGGAACACGATGAAGAACTGGCGCGACTGCCTCGACCCAACATTCCCGACCTGGAGCGGCTCATCCGGACAACTCTCGCCGACGCCATGTACAGACCGAAACTATCCACCATCCAGGCCGGCCTCCTCCTGTCCCAACGACCAGAAGGCGACCAGTGGGCCCCGACTGCCCAACTAGTTGCTATTGCTCAGGAACTCGGCCTGCATCTCGACTGCACGAACTGGAAGATCCCGCCCTGGGAAAAGGGATTACGGAAACGACTAGCGTGGGCCTTGTACATGCAGGACAAATGGGGTTCTCTCGTCCACGGTCGGCCGTCGCATATCTCCTCATCGAATTGGGGAGTGCAGGCGTTGACCCAGCATGACTTCCCAGACGTCGAGTGGGACGAGAATGACGTCGAGGACAAGTTGGAGATCGAGCGTGGCCGCACTCTGTTCGGCCAGATGGTGCAGCTGTCCCAGATCCTCGCCGAAATCCTCGACACATTTTACACCTTACAAGCTCAGCAGACCGTTACCAAGGCCGGCGCCCAAGGCACTCACCTTGTCCTTTCGATGGCTAAGCCCATTCAGCTGAAGCTCAAGGAATGGTACGCAAGCTTGCCCGCAGCGATTCGCATGGACAACTCATACTCGACAAACACCGTTCCCTCGACCCGGTTATCGAGCATCGGCTACCTCCACCTTGCCTACTTCGCCACAGAAATTACCCTCCATCGCCGCATCATTCGATCACTAGAAGCCACTGGTACGTCAGTCGACCCGTACGTCCAGCACATCTGTCGCAGTGCTGCCAAGGCCAGGCTTATTTCGGCCATGGATTTCGTCAACCGTCTGAACTCGTCCCATCTGCGATCCTTCTGGTACTTTGCCTCCAAGACCAACTTCGCACTCATCGGGACTTTTGGTTCCCTTTTGTGGGCAACATCCCCAGGCAGGGAAGAGGCCGACTGGTACCGCCGTCGCTTAGGCGAGTATCGATGGACTCTATCCGTTAGCTCGAAGCCCGGCGAGGATAAGGGTTTGACCAACTTCGCCATGACCATGCTCGACATCTCTACCGGTCTCCTCAAGAAACTTCCCGAGAAGCCGTCCATGAGCCGGAGCGGTAGCGTCGTTGATATGGGTCCGGGAGGTATGAGCAGCAGTTTCGGCAGCAATGGACTTCTCGCCCTCGGCCAGAGTGCGCCTCCGACGATCAGCCTGGGTAGTTTCAGCGGACTGCCCAGTGCCGACGTGAGCAACGCGCAGAGCCCACGCAGTCTCAGCGCGGACAGCAGCGACGACGAAATGTACGAGACGTTCGCTCCAACGGCAGGCATGTCGAGCATGGCCGATTGACGGTTACAGCAGCTCCGAATACAGCAACTGCGTTCGGAGCTACAAGTTGAAGTCTAACGACAGTATGAAAGAGATGAAAAGCTCGCTTGAGCAGATACCCGGACGGGCGGGTGATGTCCTTCGCTTTTTTCACACAAAAAAGTTGGAGTATATTTATGACATTTCAACGAAAGGGAGTGCACAATGATCCGCGTGATACCAACTGGGTGCATGGGCGGTTGGACGGGCCTGTTGGGAGCGGTCTGAGGAAAAGGAGGCATCAAGGAGAGAAGAAATATGGTCCGCCGCCTATGCGTCTATCTTGATGACATTTGGACTTTGTTTAGTTTTTTTGGGCTTGGATCGATGATGCGACGGGAACGAAACGCTATCAGCGTTGGCGGCGCAATCCTGGGGGATTTTACATCGTCCGTCATTTTGAGCGGGGGTGAAATAGCATCGGTTGTTCTTTCTTCTCCATGTTGAGCGATCCATACTTGGCATAGATTGAGATTTGCGTGTTTAGATGTGGAATGATATACCTCGACTTCTCGCGATGGTTACAGATAGATACCTCGATGGCCTTTGATGCTATTCGATGAAGTGTTCTTCGGCGTGATGATCTTCGTAATGGTTCGGGGGGCTGGGATGAGCGATACCGTTGGCAGACGGGCGACAGACAAGATAAAGAGAAAATGGCCATTGCACGTATTTCATTCTGACGAAATCACGCAATCGATGGTGAAAAATTGGCCCATCAGCCCAGCCTCGCCTTCCAGCCCGTTATCCGACAGCGGGGAAGAAGCATCGGTTCAAGCAACATGCGTGCGCTTCATAAAGTGAATGCATCGAAAGTCGACCAATGTCATCAGAGTAGAGACTCATGGCGTCAAGAAAAGTGCTCAGTGAAGATGGACAGGAAGAAGAAGAAAGTTGTTTTGACGACGGGAAGCAGAGGCTCCAAGATACTCTCTCATATCCTCCTCACAAGAATGGTTCGTCTTCTGGAAATCGAGCCCAGGACTATCCCTTTAAACGCCGCAAAGTGGCTCAAAGGTATTTGACCAATCCTTTGATACCATTAAAGTGGAGATAAGGTCGAGTACTTTCATCTTTAGCGGGTACACTGAGAGTTTTAGCGAGCTCACTCGCTAAATCTCCTACTTTACTACTGCAGCGTATATTACCTAGAAGTGTAGTAGGTACTCGCTATGAAATAGCGGGTCTCTACTGAAAAGGTACATCGCTCAGCTAGCACATGTACAGTACTAAAACGGCAGGAGGGTACCATTTGAGCCACTTTGCATGTTTAAACGGATAGACGGTGAAATATCCTCGAAACCGCCATGGTCTGTACAAATGCAAACGAATCAAATGCAAACGAATCAAGGTTCGCCGTCTCAGCAGCACGCACGTCCGGGTGGGTCGCGTATTACGTAAGCCACCGCCCCGCGGTACTCCCGCGACATCCCACCATCATCTCCATTCCAACTTCACATAGGTACCCTGCGTCCGCTCTAGGCAGCCCGCAACGACCGACCGAACCACATCACATATGAACGATCCATAATACACCGCTGCGAAAACGACCCCCCCTATCGCGTTCGCCCAACATGCAGGGCTTCAACATGGGACGTTACGTCCCGCCCGAACTCGAGGGCACGACGACGGGCAACAAACTGCACCACAAGCACCCGCTCGGCGCGCGCGCGTCGAAGCTGGCCTCCTCGGGCGCCCTGACGGTCCGCTTCGAGATGCCCTTCGCGGTCTGGTGCTCCACCTGCCCGAAACCCACCATCGTCGGCCAGGGCGTGCGCTTCAACGCCGAGAAGAGGCGCGTCGGATCCTACTACACGACGCCGGTATGGCAGTTTCGCATGCGCCACGCCGACTGCGGCGGCGCCATCGAGATCATGACGGACCCGCAGAACACGGCGTACGTCGTCGTCTCGGGCGCCAAGAAGAGGGATACCGGGGAGGACGGCGAGGAGGCCGCCGCCGCCGCCACGCGGGGAGGGTCGACGGTGGTCGTGACGGACGCGGAGAGGGACAAGTTGCGGAGCAACGCGTTCGCGAGCCTCGAGAAGACGATCGAGGACAGGCGGCACCTCGCGCGGGCGACGGAGCGGATTGAGGAGCTCGAGGACGTGTCGAAGAGGCGGTGGGACGATCCGTATTCGCGGAACAAGGCGCTCAGGAGGACGTTCCGGGTGGGCAGGAAGGAGCGCGAGAAGGAGGCTGCCGTGGGGGAGGCGCTCAAGGATAAGATGAGTCTGGGCATCGACCTCGTGCCGACGACGGAGGAGGATCGACGGAGGGCGGCCTTGGTGGATTTCGGGCCCGGCGATGATGACAGGGCGGGCATGGGCAAGGCGCTCGCGAAGCCCTTGTTCTCCTCGTCGACGCCTGGGACTGCTTCGAAGAAGGCGTTGGCGCGTGCGCCGGAGGGCACGCCAAAGGCGGAGCTGGTGGCCTCCAGGAGGAGAGAGCATATCGTTTCTGAAATTGTGGGCAACACGCGCATGTCCCGGGACCCTTTTTTGCTCGAGACATTGCGGACGGAACGAGCGGCGGCGAGGATCCCGGGATTGAAACGAAAGCGGGAAGCAGCACAAGACGAGGTAGAGGTCAAGGCTATCGACGACGGATCGAACTTGCCCCCGACGAGGGCGCTCGTGGG
This sequence comes from Colletotrichum euphorbiae, assembly GCA_037178605.1. Classification (NCBI taxonomy): domain Eukaryota; kingdom Fungi; phylum Ascomycota; class Sordariomycetes; order Glomerellales; family Glomerellaceae; genus Colletotrichum; species Colletotrichum euphorbiae. The sequence goes on from JAXCEF010000104.1 coordinate 8,405, forward strand.
GTACGAGTCGGACTCGGATTGAGCCCGAAAGTCTCACTTGCAGGACATGGCGTTTTGGGAAAAGGCATGTGACGCGATACCCTGGGTTGATAGCAGTGACTTACGGACAGTTAAAAAAATGAAACATCATGACGAACAAGACAGGTCCGAGAAAGATTTCGCGCTCATCTTGACAAGAAAGAGCACGCGTTCCGTGATCATCGTTGGCTGCTTGAGCACATTGGTCAACCAGCGTCGAAGTGGAGTATCGGTTCCAACCTCGCTCATCTCACTTTTGAACATGCCGCGCACCAGATGTAATGAAGCATTCTCTTCTGCGCTGGGATCAACAGCGCTTAGAACTGCCCCGTAACCCTCCACCACTTGAAGAGAGCGTTTATGAAGGTAGTGGAATAGTGACTGGGATAATTTGTAGGCGAGGTCGCTCGCCGCAAGTTGGTACAACACTCATCAAACCAATCTGATAGATATCCTCCACATTCTGGCCGCGCCAGAAGTACAACGTCAGTTTCGCAAAGTTCCAGTGACGCGGCAACTCATCGCGGATATTATGCAAGTCAAAAAAAAAATACAGCAAAAGACCACAAAACTATGTCCTCGGAGAGGCTCGAACTCTCGACCTTTGGATATCCCTACGTTGTCACAGGGTCATACAGAATGATATGAGACCAACGCTCTACCGACTGAGCCACGAAGACCACATAACCATGCACGTTGCAGAAGCCTAGTACAAAGGTAGACAGCGAGGCACCCAATGCTTAGCCCGGGCCCACCGCGGCGTGGGGTACCTTACTTTATGTCTGTGCTACCTGTTCCCAAAAGGGAGCTAGTGGGAAGGGCCGAGCGGCGTAGCGCGCAGCGGGGCTTAAATACTTGCCGCAGCTTGACATCAACACGATATGGTCGTCGGTGTTGTTGATATCCATTGTTTACATCGGCCTGCATGATGGATGGCCTTGGTGTGAGTGGTGAATGGTTCCTCCTTCGCTGCAACTTTACAGAGTGCTCATAGAATCTAGCAGCAAATGCCCGTCAGAGTTGGGTTTACGAAATCGTATTCTGAGCAACAGAGCAGTCAGCCCCCCATGTTGTTTTGGTGGATTTTCATGACAAAATGGTGTCGCGTGAGCATGTCTATTTTAGATGGCCTTGCTAGTCAAGAGCCATCCGATCATTGGCATCATGAATCAGAACTCTCCTCATTTAGACATGTCAAAACTCCTACTTAGGCTACAAGTTCACGGAAGCCCCAGAGCGCAGGGTTAGCATCAGTGACACTCCTCTTTCTGCAACTACTCACACTATAGACAATGAAGAATGTTTGTAGATGAAAATGCTTTCGATTACTCCGGAGCGCCTCTGTTTTGGTTAAGCTGTTCAAAGCTGAACCACCACGAGTTCCCAACCAGAAAGTGTTTCGTGTTCAACGTACAGTATACACAAGCATAGACTGTTCAATGATATATCTACACCATGCTCATTATGACTCGCCTTTGCCCTATCCTCCAGACCCTCCCAACCTCCGGATGACGACAAAACCGCCCAGCCTGCCCGCCAAATAAGGAAACTTAGCCGTGATGGTATAAAATGCTCCATGCCGAACGCCGTTGTGCATGCAATGCTTTCAGTGCGAACCGACCGATGAGAGAAAGACGAAGAGAAAACCATCACCGGAAACCCAATACGGTTTCTCGATGGCAGTTCACTGGTATCATTGGTTCCATTTGTGTGGAACGAATCCGTAACTTTTGTGAATATGCGCAATGCTCATGGCATTGTGTTTGGTAAAAATGAGGATCAAAATCCGTTTTTGAACAGGGCAGCCTTGGTCATCATGTCGCACACCACGGAGCGGAAACATTTGGATGGGACGATCTCTACGACCATTCCCTGGATTCTTCTTCGTCAAGGCGCTGTGACCAAGGTCGCAAGCCCTTCGGTGTTCGCGCGAGCTGGCTGAGAAGGTCATCCAGTTCGGCCCAATTGTCGTCGTTTTCCGCGAACTTTCGGTGCTTCCGCGTGAGAATGTGCTAGAAAATCATCAACAATACGGATCAGATAATGCCGTGTCAGTTTAATTTACCTCATCAAAATCCTTAAATTTGTCCTGGCAGTTCTCGCAGTAGCCTGGCTTCAGATCACGCTTGCTTTTAGCAGCGGGAACCTGGGTCTTTGAGCTGGTGCGGACCAGCTTGGAAGTCTGCTTCTCCGCATCCTCTTCGATAAGTTCCATCCGCCGACTCGTAGTTCGGGAAACGCTAGTTGACCTCGTAGATGTAGCATAAACGCTCATGTCGTTGAGGCGGCGGGAGCTAGGGTCCTGGTGAGCAGGAACGCCTCTCTGGAGCACCTTGCGCTGCAAACCATGGACTTCCTTGCTGGTACCGGCCTTGGCTCCATTCACACCCGAAGTAGAAGAGATCATCTGGGAGCGGATGGCAGAAGTGATGTTTGAGGGCTGAACGCCGGAGGCCACAGGCTCACCAGCAAACAGCCGACCACAACCAGCCCTGCTGGTGAAGGCATTTTGGGGTCGAAAATCAATGGGATTTGAAGCCACCACCTTCGGAGGGTTGAACATCTGCATCGGCTTCTCGACAGCCTTGGCCTTGTTCTGCCCGTCTTGCATCTCTGTCAGTGTACGCTTGCCAGTGATAGTCCTGGCAGCAGGCATCTCGGGAGGCTGGAAAGTAGCCCGCTCTTCAGTTACGGGCTTGATGTAGCGCTCCTTCGTTTCCTTTTGCTCCTTCTGCTGCGTTTGCTGTTTACGGCTCGGGCGCTCAGCCGGTTCCGGCTCTTCAACGAAAGGGCAGCGGCCGTCCGTAACAGTTCTGAACTGTGGCCATTCACCATCATACTTGTTGTTGACCTTGGGATATTCGCGGACCATGATAGGCTTCTGCTTCTCATCAATGTCGTACACGTAAATGTACGGGCCCTTAAAGTTGACCATCTCCCGACTGGTTACGGCGTCTGAAGGGCCGTTAAGGCGCTCTTTCTGCAATAGCTGCATCAGACCCGGTTCCTCGGTCGTTTTCCTGGTACTCAAGCTTCTAGAGGACTCGCCCTTGGTGTGAGATAAAGCCACCATATGCGGATCGGGCTCCAGCAAGAACTCCAACATCCTCTGAAATTTTTCGACGGACCAAATCTTCTTGCCCATATCGAGAGCCTTGATAAGTACATCGTTGCTACGCGCGGGTCGCGCCCGCCTGATGCCGTCATCTTGAGGCTGAGTGTGGGTTTGTCTCGCGGGAGGCTCGAACAGCAAACGTCTTCGTACGTCGGGGGCTCGGTCAAGAAGAGACGGGTTGATGGTCTGAGGCTGCTCCTCGGGCTCGGTCTCACCCTGTGCTGGCTGTGCTTCCTCTTTGCTAGGTATGGGACGGGCGGTCACGACATGGGTGATGTTGTTCGAGAAGAAGCGCTCATTGCTCTGCGCGAACGACGTTAGCAAACAAAAGGGTTTTTTGTTTCTTTACTGCCCAAGGTGTTGTAACATACGGCTCTCAGCATCCCAGCCTGTTTGCAAAGCCTTGCTCTCTGGTCCTCCGAGATACCATCAAAGTAAAAGACCATCTTGGGGAATCTCCCACGATACTCCTGCTGCCATTGGCGGATCTTGTCGACATTTGCGTCATCGTGAAGTGCAGATCGTTCCTTCGCAGCCGGGCGGGCGACGCGCTGGGGTAGCTGAGACGGCTTCGTGATCTTGGAAGGCGAGCGTTGATGACGGGAGACGGCACCTTCGACAACCTGTTTTTTCAATGGGGGAGGTTGGCCGTACAGTTCCTCTCGTTGGATATTGGCGTGTGAGCGTCTCTGCTTGGCCTGAGCCAGAGCAGAGGCTGCTCTCAAGGGCGAATTGGCCACATTGGGGTTGCTAGACAAAGGCGTTCGTCTAGTTGACATGGCCGTGGAAGGAATTGGAGTGGGTGATAGGGATATGGCTGCCATAAAAATGTCCAATCAATATGCTCGAGAAAGAAAAGGAAGGGTTGTTGTTTTGATTGTGTGGTGTGGGTGGTTCTCTTCCGAGAGCGAGGCGGGGGGGGGGTGGGTTGCTCTGTGGACGGGCACGCGACGTGGAGGCTAACACGTCGTTCACGCGTACCAACAGAGAGCGTGTCTCGAGGTTTAAGACGACATTGAAGACGTGGGTTTGGGGCGGCGTCGAGAATGGGAGGAGGTGGAAGGTTGTCGAGAATCGTCAAAATACGTTCGGAGTCAAAAGAGGCGGGACGAACGGGAGGATGGAGGTGGGCGGGCTCAAGGCAGAGCTTTATTAATATGGAAGGGTAAGGTGGTGAGTAGGAGTGAGTGAGTGTGGTTGGTGTTTGTGTGGGAGGAGCCCCCGGTTCGTGGGCCACGGGCCATGATCCAAAGACCCAACCAAGTCGCGCTTGACGCTTGACGGGTTTGGGGGGGGAACAACAGCGCTAATCCCCGTTCGGTAGCGTGGAAAACATGCACGGGCCAGCCCTTTCTCCAGCAACCGGCCAAATTTGCTTCCATTGGCCCAGCGCGTTCTTCCACAGTGTCCCGTCTTGCCTGTGCCACGTGCTGAAATGCGATTTACAGTGAGGCCGTTCACTGTAGATTTTAGGAACCTTACCTTGAGGCAGCTTACCTTGAGGCAGGTATTTCACAGACCGGAACTGGTAGCGACGGGCAGCCTGGAAATTGGATGGAGCTACGGTGGGAAAAACAATAAAAAATCCTGCCAGAAGAGGGCCCATATTCCTGGCCCTTTTGCGTATCCCAGCTGCAGCTAACGCAACAGCTCCTAACGTGCCGAGGATACATCATTTTGTTCTTTCCGGGGTGCTGTTGTTGCTGTGTTTTGCTGTGTTTTCTTCACAGCAACAGCGTACCTTTCTCGAGGAACAGTGGAGAGGCACACCATAACACGAACACGAGGCTTGCATCGTATTGCTGCACTGCTACACTTAATTACATACCTCCACGAAGATGTTTAAAAAAATAAAAATAAAAAACTGCTGCTTCTCCTACCTAAATTCATATCCGAACATCCACGCCCACACACTCGTCTGGTCCGTCAATGTGGTCCCATCCCCCAAAGGGGCATCTCACATCCGTCTCAGTCGAAAGCTTTCACGGAAAGACCGCAAGCGCTGAAACTAACCGCGCCGTGGCGACGACTTGTCCCAAAACTAGCGCATCCGGACTGTGCAGAGCAAGCCCGGTTGGTCGCCTCTGACCTCTCACTCCAGTCAAGTCTTTGCGTTTCGCGATGACCTCATCCAGGTCATAGGCTCATCCTTCCCTCACCCTCACTCTCATATACCGCATTCTCGCCCACACCCTCCTCCTGCACACCACTCCGATCCTGGAACATGAACGCCTCACGCCCAGCGAGCCGTTCCTTTCGGCTCGCTCAGAAGCTGCGTAGCACCAGCTGTCGGCCCGTATCATTATGCCGGCCACCACCCTCACTCGGTCGTCAGATCCGGCGCTACGCCGTCGTCTCCGCCGCCGATCTCCAGTTTGGCCAGCCAGTGCATGAGACGCACCCGCACATGCTCAACCCGGGCGAGAGTCAGTAACACCCGTCCGCTCTCACCCAGCTTTCAACGTGCCGCTGCTCAAAATTTCAATAAATGCACTTGATGGAAAAACCTACACTAACCCGTTCCACCCAGTCACTCCGGGTATCACAGCCCAAGAATACTGGGAAAGGCGCGCCCGCCTCGCCGAGAAGCTACCGGAAGGCGGCGTCGCCGTCCTCTCCGCCGCCGACCTCAAGTACCGCTCCGGCGCCGTCTTCTACCCATACCGCCAAGAATCGAACTTCCTGTACCTGACCGGCTGGCACGAGGGCGACTCATTAGCCGTCATTCAGAGGACCGGCAAGGAATTCGGCGACTACGCATTCCACCTCTTCACCCAACCAAAGAACCCCGCGGCAGAGCAATGGTCCGGTGCCCGAAACGGCATCCAGGCCGCCACCGACATCTTCAACGCCGACAAGGCCGGCGACATCACCAAGATCGACCGCTACCTGCCAGAGATCCTCAAGTCTGCGACCCGCGTCTACACGGACCTCGAGAAGCCGAGGCAGGGCGAGCAGGAGAACAAGCTGTGGCAGCTCATGAGAAACGACAAGTCATGGTTCCCCTCGGTCAAGCTTCCGCTGTACCCCGTCATGAACTCACTCCGCTGCATCAAGTCCCCGGCCGAGATCGCCAATTTGCGGCGTGCCGGCCAGATTTCCGGGAGGGTCATCACAGACGCAATGCGTCGCCTATGGACCCGCGAAAAGGACCTCCACGCGTTCCTGGACTACCGGTTCACAGCAGACGGCTGTGACGGACCGGCCTATGTCCCCGTCGTAGCAGGCGGGCAGAATGGTCTCTGCATCCACTACGTCGTGAACAACAACGTCATGAAGGATGGCGAGATGGTCTTGGTTGATGCCGGCGGCGAATATGGCACGTACATCACCGACATATCCCGCACCTGGCCTATAAACGGCAAGTTCAGCCCGGCGCAGAAGGATTTGTACGAGGCCGTCCTCACCGTCCAGCGTTCCAGTGTCTCGCTTTGCCGCGAGAACGCGAACCTGTCTCTCGACGACATCCACGATCACACAGCGAAGGGATTGCTCGAACAGCTCAAGAGTTTGGGCTTCGATATCACGAGCCGCGACGTCGACGTCTTGTTCCCGCATCATGTGGGACATTACGTCGGACTGGATGTCCACGACGTGCCCGGATATGGCAGGAGAACACCGTTGAAGTCGGGACACTGCGTAACCGTCGAGCCCGGTATTTACGTGCCGGATACCGACCGCTGGCCAGAGCACTTCCGCGGCATGGCCGTCCGGATTGAGGATAGCATATGCGTAGATGCCGAGTCACCGTACATCCTCACTACGGAGGCCGTAAAAGAGGTTGCGGATATTGAGGCTCTAAGGGACTAGAAGCCTTGTAGTATCAAGGGGGGGGGGGGGGGGAACTGTACCCAATGCTGTAATATTTGTATACTACCCCTGTCCCAAAGAGGCCGTCAATCGCGCCCCGTCGTACAGAAAAAGGGAACAACCCTCCGGTATTGAAATATTGCAACACCGTCTTACACGGAGCAGAGCTGAGACGCAGGATTTTCCAGCCAAATAACTGTCCCCGGTGAACTAGGCACGATTGCCCGATGATTTGACATCTGCAACAACCCTGAACCGGGTCCCTTGCTTCCCCGGAGCCTTGACAGTTCAAGGGCACGTCCCAGACGGGACAGACGGGGCTCTCCATCAGTCACAGGCGAACGTTTCCCACCTATTGCGGACAAGACCGTTGGGGGCGTGTAGGTCTGCTGACAGTGGCGAAAGATGGGATAGCCGTTGTTCGGGTGGCGACATGAACCAACCCGCCAAGCGAAAAGTAAGGTAAGTCAGGGGTTCTCCAACGTCAATACTGGTAGAGCACAGCTTCGGCACCACTTTCATCCCACTGCGTGGATTCCTTCAGATTTCACTAGCTATTGCAAACATGATCAAAACATAGGTCTGATAACCTGACATTACATTGTATATGCCTATTCATGTCTCATAGATTGACCGCAATCGTGTATTCTAGGGCAAATGACGGCCCATGACAACATAATATGTACAGTTTCGCAATCGTAATGCGTAAAATGTGTGATAAGAGGGATGCTAACAGAAACCTCTCGGGTCGAACAAGGTTCTGCTGTAATTCGGCATTGGAAACGGCTGCCGCGCCGTGGCGTTGAGGAGTTGCTCAAAGGCTTGCAGTCGCCTCGCTAGTTCCTGATGCTCACGCATGATGGCCTTGTTTCTTCGCTCTAAGTAGTGGATGTACTCCGTCGCTTTCGTAAGGACAGTTCCCTGGAGAAATGTAACTAATCGTGCTGTGAAATGAGAGACTTGAGCGTCAAAACTCACCTTGCTCACTTTGGGCCCTCGCTGCGACTCGCTGGCCACTTCAACTTCTTCGCCTCCTTCCTCAGGTATTGACCTGAGTGATGGCACAGCGTCGCGCAGCTCGGAGATTTTGTCCTTGAGGTTCGTACGGTATTTCCTTTCAATGTCATTATGTGCTGTCCGGTCGCCCCCTTTACCTTTGTCTTTAGATTTTTCCGAGGCCCCCGTCGCAGCAGTGTTGGTTCGTGACATCTGAGGCCGATGCAGCTTCGAATCTTTTTCCGCAGGGGCTTTCTCCTTCTCCTTGCCCTTGTATTCAAGATCTGATTGTTCCGGGCCTCTCGTGAGATCATTCACGTTCCCAGCCGCCATGTTGGCATCGAAGTTTTCGAGACTCGAGAATTCCGGACCCAGGTCTGCGCCGATACCGAAACCCATCGAAGTACCCAGGCTAGTCGACGAACGCCCGGTGTTGAGAGCAATCGCTAGCAGACGCCGCTGCTCAGGGTCGAGCATGGGCGTACCCATACCCGCCATACCCGCCATAGCACCCATACCACCCATACTACCCATGCCGAATAGGGGGTTCATTCGCAGGCCGGGAGCTGGCTTCTCCCAGCTGAGGGGCGTCGAGTACAAGCCCTCTCGTGGAGGCACTTCGGAAGGAGGCTGTGATTCGATTTTGCCGAGCTGATCGCTGAGGTTCATTGACTCGAGGAATTCCTCGTCATCCGACAGTGCGTTGTCGAGGGCTGTGTCATCCATGAAGTCATCCGGCTTGAACACCGGATTAGTGTACAATCCAGCACCCAGGCCGGGCGTTGTGGACATGGGATTGAGACGATTCGCAGCTCGCGGTCTGGGCAAGGGTCAGCTGGTGAGGTCTGCGCTTGGTGTTTTGAGCAAAGTGTTAAAGACATACCTATGATAGTTCTGGGTAGGGTGTTTGCGCCTGGAAAAGTCGATCTCGAAGCTACCGAGCTTCTGCCCTTCGTCGTCATCGAATTGAATCCAATAATCGACGGATTCCAGCGCCGCAGCCTCAGAGTCGACCTTGGTTCGCTTCCGCTCATGAGCGTCCCTTCTTCTCTGTCCAGCATTGTGAGCGGTTCGGGTTGGCAAAGCATTCCTGGGTTGACCTTGGCCAAAGTTGATTTGGCCGGGCATGGCGCCCATGCCGAAATTCGTGCTGCCCGGCGAAGCTTGAGCAAAAGAGGGCATCGACGAGGGTCCGTTGGAGGTCGACTCCGAGTTGGACTGGTCGCCTCCTAGGGCCTCCCACAGAGAAGGATCAGGCGCATTTCTGGCGGCACCTGCGGCCGATGACTCGGCCGGCTGCTCCACTGAATTGTTGCTTTGGTTGTTGGTGACGGCGAAGTAGTTGAGGTCCTTCAGAAAGTTGGGGTCCATCACCACAAAGCCAGCATTTCGGCCCCCGAATAGTCGGCGGTCGTCGATCTAGAAATCGATATTGTTGATTTGATGGAGGGATGCTTGACGCTGCGGGTGATTCCTGAGTAGCGGGGTCCGGATCTCGTACGTTCTCCGCGATGGGGGAGGATTTGGCGATTCAAGATGACCAGTCGTACGACCTCGTATAACCAATGAGGACCAGGTCGTAGTCCAATGGCAGCGTCGTCAATGGCGGCACCAAGGGACAGTCGCAGCAGTCGTAGGTTTCCGCAGGGATGGATCGAGGTGCAGGTTGCAGAGAAGGACAAAGATATCGGTCGCGTTCAGGTGCCGTGGAAGGTCTGGGTTCGTATACGGGCGGCAAGGCAGAGGGAGGCAGGACGACGAGGCGGGGATATCGCTTAATAAGATCAGCCAAGGCTCGAATACTCGAATACTCGAAGACTCAGTCGAGGCTCGCAACTAAGACAAGTTGTACCGGGGGTGGGGGGGCCAAGCAGTGCAGGAGCAGCGAAACAAAGCAGAAAAGAGCACGGCTCGAGTACGGGAAAGTACCAACGGGATACATCAAGCACGAGAAAGGGACCCGACAGGAAAAGAGTTGAGGTTTGGGGAGAGATTTGTGGAGGCGACGACGGAAAAGACTGGTCACACCTTACGCTTTACGTGTATGCGGCAGGGAGCTGCGGGAAAGAAGGCAGGCGGCAGGCGAGCGGCAGGACGAAAGAGTGCCGGAGGTGGTGGACGGACAACTGCGCTTGGCAGAGAGAGTATGTGAGAAAGAGCACAGATTGAGAGAGACAGAGCTCAGGGCGACGGCGAAGCGCTGGGCCGGGAAGACGAGGACAATGTCGAACGATGATCAAGGACGCTTGAAGGGACCCGCGCCGGATTCCGAACGGTGAGAACCTAGAAGTTCGGGCCAGGACCGCAGCGACGGCCGAAGCAGGAGCGAGTGAGAGAGGGAAAAACGAAAACGACCGAGAACAAAAAATAAAAAAAGGCATGTGTAGAGATTGCCAATTGGCCGGCAGAGACTGCTCGAGAATCGGGCGGAGTGGCCTGACATTGAATTTGCCAGCGACCGGGGCCGACTGGGACACTGACAACGCTGTGTCAAAAAACGAACACTCGGAGAGAGTGATCGTATGATAAATTGCTAGCTCGCAGTGAGGAGTGGTTCGAGGACCCACTAAAAGCCGACAGCAGCAGAGCTACACTGTAATTCTCAGCCTTGCAAGACGCTTGCGATTCTGCCGTTTCGGAGGTCTGATTGGCCAGATACCTTGGCCCCCAACTTGGGCTGTCAGCCTTGCATGTGGTCCGGATTCTGGAAGACACTGATGATCCGAACCCTTATCCTTGCAGGAACGAGTTCCGTCTCCGCCCTCAAACTTCCCGCCCCGCCAGTGTCTGCCTACTTTGGGCTTAGACGCCGAAAAGTCCCCTGGGACTCTGGGAGCTCTTTGGGAGGTCTGGCTCAGCTCACTTCGCTTCGCTTCCAGACTTTCAGAGAGAAGTTCACGGGACAGTTCTATTCCTTCGGGGATCTGTTGCCGGCATTCCACCCAAAGCCACAGTTGCTTGGCAAACGTGGAAACTAACCTAAGGTGTGGCGGTCGAGGCGGGAAGATCGATGACTGACTGACATGACTAGCACCCACACCCACATCCTCTTCTTATCCCGTCAGTTGCTGCAAGTATTCTCAATTGCCAACCAGCCCAAGTTCCAACGTCCACTCCGCGGCAAAAAGTTGGTTCTGGGTCATACAGCCCAGTCAAAGGCGGGTCTCCGTCGGCGGTCAGGGCGGGACATGGGACAAGGGACATGGGACGAATGACAAGGGTGGCCGCGCAACGTCAGAAACCACTGTAGGCGAGTCCGGCGTCCACTCTCTCTTTGCACCTCCGGAAATCTCCCTTTTCATTCCCTTCCGCCCTTGCCAGGCACCGTGCGTGCCATCCGTCGAACGAAGCCCGGAAGAATGGCCCTAGAACACAACGTCCTCAACCTAACCGGCACATCACTAGCAGAGGCGGAGGTGAAGGCGGAGGCAGACACGTGGAACGGCCAAGACATACTTCGCCCGAGACAACGTCGGCGCCGTTGAGAAAAAACGCCTTTACCGACAACGGATTCCATGGCTGCCAAGTGGCTGTCCCTGCGTACGACCCCAACTCATCCCTACCATACACGCAAGAGCTTGTCCAAGAGCTTGTCCTTTTTTGCTTATTTTCACCTGTAGTTTGGGGCACGATGGTGTATTCTCAGCTGCTTCTTTATGAGGGTGCATCACAGGGAGAGCGCAATCAAGCAAAGAGAGCGAGCCGGTTGATTGAAGCTGGATGATCATCGGGGCTCGAATGACGCGAACAGCTTCAAGGAAGCGAAATACTCCGTCTACTTGTGCTACTTACTGCAACAGGGATGACGAGGTCCCCTTTCAAAGATTTCTTCGCTCGACTATGCTATCCCTCAAGCGAGTTATATAGTCGCGTCGTCTTCAGTCTCAAGTCTCGAGTGAAGTGCTTCTTCTGCGAAACGACATCTCCACTGCTAAGACCACAACTGAATCGATCATCATGAGGCCACAAGGTACTACCGCAGTTATTCTCGGCTTCATTTTGTCCTCGGTATCTGGTATCGGCATTTCGAACACCATCTCCAGTCCAAATCTAGTTCATCGGGCCATTCATCCCAATTGCGTTCAGTTTCATCAAGCGAAGCCTGGAGACTCTTGCGAAAGCATTGCTGCTGCGAACTCAATCACATCTCTCGACTTCACATGGTTGAACGGAGGCCTCGATCACCTGCACTCCTGCAACGAAGCGGACATCAAGACTGACACCTGGTACTGCGTCAAGGCCGCCGACATAAGTCCAGCAGCATCAACCGCTCCCGCCGTGAACACTAAAAGAACCCCCGAGAAGAGGAAGATGGTTGTGCCAATCCCAGTGCCATCTCATATCACTGCCAGGCCACCGCCCACAGTCTGGCCTAGGTGGGCAGTGGTCAAGACGACTGCGACATCTCAAGTCACGCCCTCAGGACACCAGCAGGCCGGAAACGTCAGCCTCCAGACGACAAAGACCACGACCGCACCTAAGATCACCCTGCCACCGGACCCGTCATGTGGACTGGACGAGTGTGCCGCCGGGTTCCGAGCCGCTGTTGAGACGGTGCTAACTACGCAGCGTCATTTCTGCGGCAAACTCCTCGCTTCTGAATGCCAGGTAGATAATCTGCCGGATATGGGTCTTCCGGAGACGCTCTCTAGCAGTTGTGCGCAACGCGATCTATGCCGGGAAGTTTCGTCCGCCTGTTCTTGCTTGACGCAAAGTCGAGTGAACTGGTCCCCTCGTGGCAAGTCATGGTCGTGGAGGTATATGAATAACAAGGTTCCTGCGAACCTTATACAATGAGTCCTTCTCGAGAAGCTAATCTCATGAGCTCTTTGACGGAAAGGCCTTGGATTAGGGTCGGGAGTAGACAGGTGTTGATCTGCTTGATCGTTTACAATGAAGCGGCTGAGGACATCGCCGTCAAAGATGTTGTTTTTATTCACTATAGCTACAATTCCAAACCAGCCCTTGTTTCCCCATACTTGATCATCGTGCTCAGAAGGACAAATCTGAGAGCGGCGGTGACATGAAGCTCCTTTTTCATTGCAGATGGTGGTACTCACATGGGCGAAAGTCCGGTGCCACATGCTTCATACCATCATTTCCGCGTATGCCGAGTCAACTGGCGATGCGCCGATGGCAGGGCGACTATCAAGAGTGAGCTGGCTTTTTATCCCCTCCACTTATCTCGAGGATTAGGGTCGGACATTCGATTGGCGCAGTCGGTGCATAAACCAGTCCATGAGATGGTCTCGTGTTGAGGCTTCGGGCCGCGACAGCCCTTGCCGACGTTCGGGCACCACTTGATATCGTGGAAACCTTTGTGGCCGCACTCATATTTCTTGTCGATCTGCTCGCACATTGTCGTGGGGTAGCTACTGACGGTTTCTTCAGCGGCTCGACTTACCCCCTCAACTCCGTAACGCGGGCTGACGCTATTGCTGGACCCTGCGTTAGCAAACGTCTTGTCTGCTTCCGAGCTAAATTTTCTTAACTGGAAATATCTGCATACAGACTATATGGGTCCTGGTTCAAGTATGCTGAATTACAAATCAGCACCTCGTGATGTTACGTTTGTGCTTCGAGGGTGCAGCCGGTATGGGGAAAAGTTTCTAGGGGGTTTGCCTTCTTGCTTCGGACTCGGACTGTCGCAGGCTGTCTAATAACAGCGGGAAGCTTAGACGACAAATCACTCTAGGTGAAGCTTCAAGGCATCGAATCCACGACAGAGGACTTCGACAGAGTCTCTGGCGGGACTTTCAAGCAGCATTCGCGTCAAAAGACTCGATGACTAGTGGGCGTATCGCTCCCAAAGACAGGGAGAGTGGAAGATTTGGCGATGAACAAAAGGGAAGAACTGAGAGAAACAACCAAGGCTTTCCAGCCTGTTTAAGTATTACGAACTAGGTAAGATTCTACGCGCAGATGGTACCGCGTGGCCTAGGCCCCATCGGACGGCCAACCGCGTTCCGCGGTGCTGGAAACAACGTTCATCCCGGTTCCAAGATGCGCAAATGCCATGGAAAAACGCAGTATGCTGCAAGAAACAATCACATATCACAAAGGCTGCAGCCGAACTTGACAGCTTCAATGGGGATTCGGGAGGGGTATGAGAGGTTGACGCTGTGCTTTGCAGTTGGACAACCGTTCCTGGGCTCGGCGTTGACTTCCCGGTTCATATTGGTCGGGTACGGAAAAGGGCGGTGGGTAAGGGTACCGGCATGGTCTCTATTCTCCTCGAGAGCGACATCGAGATCTCCGAACAACGGCCAATGAGGTTGTACTCTACACCCCAGGACGAACAGAAGCAAGGAAAAAGGGAGGGAAACGGGTTGTCGTGGGTGGTGGGAAGAAGGTGACAAAACATAGACCCTAGACCCCTGCCCGATTCCTCTGGGGTAGATCCCCGTCTACCTATCACACAAGGTCGCTTTCATGCTTTCAGTTTGTGATCTTCTCATGGTGTCCCGAACCTTCAAGTCACGACGTCCAGTCCCCTTGCCGCTACCAACGTGCAGCATCCCTAATAATCTAAGGGGGATATCACCCCTTCGAGTGAGCGTGACAGTAATGCGCATTGCAATGGAGATCTCTTTCGACTCTTCGAGGTCCATCGCTTCCAACAGAGAGGGGTAAACAGACGGGCTTGTCAGCAACATCCCGGGCTAAATCTCTCGAGGGCACGTACAGCCCCCCACTGCACGAGCTTCTGCGCGAATAGGCTGTTGTGGCTTGTCGCCGACGTATAGCACACGCAGGTTGAGGACTTACATGTCCATAGTCTGGTGGAGGGTCCCATCCGAGTGGAGGAGACAGAGGCCGATACATATGCAGGGTCGTCAAGGCAGTTGCGCGGTGACGTAAGAATATTCACCTCAAATTTATCTTCAGTCTACCGTCAAAGTTGCTTCTCGTGTGTTTCGGCGCCTTGAGCTGCACGGGTTGCTTACGGCCAGCCGGCAACGCAATCGGCGGTGAGCGGTTGACTTGCGTTTCCTTCTTGCGAAAAATCATCCAGTGACGATCTCGACCAAAGACCAAGCTGAGCCTTGCCTTGTTGGGGTTTTGGGGCTGAAGCTTCAGCGAAATTGGGTCCCGCTCGAGGTTATTGCTTTCTCGTATAAGAGGATATCCTTGATTTCAACCAGATTGAGAATCAACTTGGACATTAATGTCCTATCTCGTGACTTCGTCATTCTGCTGTTTCTCGTAACTTACTAGAGACAAAGTCGTTTAAAGCACTCACCTGTAAAAGGGTATTCGTGAGCATTTGGGCGGGGAGGAAGGATTTTGATATCAGATCCCAACGCTGGCCATTGGCATGCATACACATCTTTCCCCAGTCCAGTCGTGAGTTTCCTACCAATTATCCTCGTGTACATATTTTGCGCATCAAACTTTCAGGAATTTAGCATCAGACGCACAGGTAGGTGCCACCTTTGGAGCCCAGTAGACCTCTATGGTGTACCTGCCACGCATTCGGGATACAGCTACGAAGCAGTAACGGCCTTGAAACATATATCGTATCCTTCAGATCAAATTCATTGTCAGGTCTGGCAAGACTTGACTTGCTGGAATCTGATTCGAACTGCTTGCCCTCATCATCACTAATCATCGTTGCGACTTCGGCCATCTTTGGCCTGCTCTCCGATCTTTGCCATTCCTCCGTCTACATGACCTCCGCACAATCAAACAGCCGAAATAATTAACCACCCTCACCATGATGGCCTCTGAGTCATTGAAGGCTGGACTAGGGCAACAGAAGGAGAACGACATAGTTATCTTCAAGTTCCGCGACCGCACACCCAAGATCAACTTTCTCACCGGACACCAATGCTTCAAAGGTTGGGAAACCAGACAACGAAAGAGCCATCAAGTCATCTTGCTCTACAACATTCCCCCAGAGCTCCTACTAGATGTTTTACTCCAGCTTCGTCCCAGGGATCTCTATAACCTTCGACATGTATCACGCCTCTTCTTTCATTTGGGTACGACCGAGTCCTGCGGCTACTGTAACTTCTACAAAGAGATAGTGCCCCTCCCTTGTACGTTGGAATTCACAGAGAAACCGATTAAGCGGCTCTTCGGCATGAGAGATCGTATACCACACTAAGAGACGGGGGGCCAAGAGGTCGTCCCTGCCTCATTCCTGCGAGTACCGCCGCGGCGAGCGGGGTACGCGCAGGGGAATACACCCATCATCGTGCCTCCTCCTCTTGCATGGGCGAAGCTCACGGATGACGGCTACCGTAGTATCAGGGTGTCGCGCATGTCACAAAGGCTGTGCCAACCATGCAGACATAATCTTGCCTGTACTGCATCAAGTCGGACTCGAGATGACGAGGACTGGATATGGGTCATCTGGAGAGGAAGATTCGTCCCGTTGCTGATACTAGATGATTTACAACACGATCAAACGTCTCACATTTCGACGCCCTTTTGCTGGATTTGTGAATCTAATCACTGCTGGGGCCTACTTCGCCGTTGACCAGCTGCCGAGTCTCGCGATGAGTCCAGGTCAGTCATTCACTCGCCGAGGTTGGAAAGGGAAGCTTAGATTGTGTGCGCATCACGCCATCTCTTGGGCGGAAATCCGCGCGGATTACTCAAGGTCTTGTCTTCTTGGCTGAGCAAAGTCAGAAAGCCGATTTTGACTTGTACAGATTGCGCCGAGGGACTCGGAAAACACGGATGCCCCCCCAAACCTGACTTAGTCTCCAACCTGGTAGCTGTTTTCCAAGTCCGGCAGGGCGATACTACTGCGATGGGAAGTAGTCGTGTGCGTTCTCGAGGCAGACCGAACCGTCACAAAACAACTACTTCGCGAGGGTCTCCAGCGACTACACCAAGACCATGGCGATCTTTGCTGCCCACACATCTCCTTCGTCCACGAAGAACTCATGATGCCTTTTCTCTGGAATAGATGCATCTGTTTCAGAAAAGGCAACAGAAGGCACACGCGCGTTGACTGTTATGCACATCCCATGCCGGGAATCACGCCAAATTCGGAACCCGGATGTTGCGCTTGCGACGGGAGGAATGAGCCCTCGAAGGTCGGCAAGTTCATGGCGATTGACAGTACCAGCGGCCATTCGCCTCCTTTTTCTTTTCCAGTGCCCTTGCGGACTCCGATACACCTTGGGGCATCGAAAGCTGCGGGGTCGTCTTGAAGGGTGAGCAAACGTTTGGATTGCGCTGGAAGGTGAAGCCGGCGGCGACGCAATCCCTCGGATATCGCGTGTCTTCACAGATACTGCCTTCTTGGGAATGGATGGCTGATATCCATCCCGAAACTTACGAAATGGATCGAGATGAACTGAACTTCACTTGGTGCAAGGCCAAGAATTGTCTGAGGTATAAGATACCATGCCCCGAGCGTTTCTGCTAGGCCATGGAACCCATAAAAAAAAGGGGGATGATATGTAGCATTTCAGAAGCAAAGTGTCGAGTTTACATAGTTGTCATCACAAAAGTTTGGGCACAATCATTTCAGGGATCCGACAATCGTAGTACTGCCATCGAACATCCCGGCTGACCCCCATTTCCAAGCGATAGACAACCTGCCGTTGACCACGATATTCGTCTACGAAATATGCCAGTGTACGAATGAACCTCTTCCTCTGCGGCCTATGCCGATTTCAAATGAGACTAGGCCTCCAGGCTTTGCCTTCACTATAACATGAGGCTCTTCCTAAGTTGGAAGTTCAAAGTTGGATGGCTCGGACGAGTGGGATGGCAGCGTGTACCTTGACACAAGTGATCAAAGATTAACTGAACTGTTTTTTCCATCAGATGGCGGTGGAATAGGGTATGCTCATCATGGTGCCCTCGCGTTTAGGTCATCCAGACCCTTCCAGCCCCATCCCTTGTCGCAGTAGCTAACAAAACCTGGGCCGCAACAGTGAGAGAGTAACTGCGGACAACGGTCTTGCTGAACGATGTTGCAGAAAAATGGCTTGGAGGGATTTCAAAAGGGTTGAGCCCTCTTGAGCAATAGTCTGAGGGGGGGGGAGCTCGCTGAGACAATGCTCGGTAATATATGTAGGGCCCAGGAAGCCTACTAGATCCCTACGAATGTAGCCAGACTGGTTTTGAATATGGAAGATTGTTAAGAAGAAGCTCCTGGCCTAGTGTGCAATGCGGACATGGGAATGAGGAGTTCTGTTGTGTGTTTAGTTCTGGATGAGGGACCTCGCGCACAATTGCGAGTAAGTTTGATTGCTAGGTGCACCCAGGCGACGAACTGCGGCATGACCCACGAGGTCCGAAGAAGCAAGCAGCTTTCGGGAGGTCCTGCCATCGCTGCTGACGTTCTCGTTTCCCGTTGCGCGCCGTTGCAGCCGCTGCTGTTCGCCGCTCCTCGCACCTCTTGTACAGTTAGAAAAGGCCCCAGTCCCTGCAGACGATCGTTCTCACGGGGTCCTCCCACCTCTTGGAACCACGGAGGTCGTTATTCGGCAGGTTTCTATGGCCATGATCATGCGACATCCATCTGAGATATCAAGATTCTAAACGAGAAGTCATGCTCCCAAAATGAGGACTCTTGATACGGCGAGCGTCCTCGTTTCCTCATTTCTCTTTCCTCCTTTCAGAAGCTTCGCTAGGCTCCTCGAGGCAAAACTCGGCGAGATGTCGCTTCTAAGCGGTTGATCAGCGCTGTTGTTGCCGATCGAGTACGCCTCATTTACTCCGGAAGAGAGGAAATAAATTATAAGACTTCGCCAATAGAGACCATTCAAAGATTGATTGGAAAGGGTGAATATGGGGCGGGAGGACTGAGAAATAGAGATGATCTCAATGGCTGCTCTCGAGCATCTTGTGATCATCCCCGATCAAGCTCAGAACCTCAGGACGAGACACGTATGAGAGGGGGGGTCACTACAGGTCGGGCCATCTCGGCATTAAACGCTGCGGCTCAAGAGCCGACGAGTGTCCTTCTCTAAGCTGTGTACTCGCGGTGACAACGGAAAACCTTTCCATCGTAACCCATCGTGAAGAAGAAGAAAAACCACTAGGCGCCTAGTCCGGGTTAAAGGAGCCCGAAGATGTCAAGAAGGGAGCCGTTGAGGAACACGTCTGCTGAGACGTATAGCAGGTCAGAGCGCTCCTGCAATCATCCGCGTAAGTGTCGTTAGCGTCAGGCTCGCACCCAGATCAGGCTCCTGGATCCAGGAGGCATGGCGTCCCGCCCCCGGATTTTCATCAGACTGCAGACGTGGCAGAGCGGCTCGGTGCTGATCGTTGCAGAAGTGAGGTGGTACCGGAGGAAGGGGAATGCATTGTGAGTACCTATTGTTGATCTCAGCAGTGTAATTATAGCGCTTAGTATTGCCAAGAGTGGCCCTCAAGACCTTGAAAACCTGTGCATGAGGTGATTCGTCTGGTGCATATAGAATGAGGCGCGCACCAGGGTCTTATTGCTGAAGTCCAGATTCCAAGTATAGGTTCAGTTATTTCTCCATCAATCATGAAACGACGACCCATGCTATTCAGAAGACGTATGTCCAAGTCATGGGCGTGAGAGCCGGGTCGATGGATGCAAGCCATATTGCGGCTGAAGAACCGGGTCGGTGATGATGATGACGGGAGATGGGTCCAACACGGAGTTGTGCCTAACGCGGGGGAGCCGATCGTCTGTCTCGGGGCTAAGGCTAAGAGCAAAGCAAAAGTGGCGAGGCGCCGATTACCGACGCAAGGCAGATGCAGGTAGAAGTCAGAAAGGAATAGTCGCCCGGCGCAGATGCAAGATGCGCAAGAGCAGTCGAAGGAGTGCCTCCACCTCACACTATCGAGGCGCAACTTTGGAACATACTGGGGCGTTCTAGTTAGCAGACACTTCTTGCTATTCCTGGTCATGCCAACGACCAAAGTTGCCACACTTGATTTGAAGATCAAGTCAAACACTGTGAGTAAGAAAAGACTTACACTGTCGATTCGACACACATGCGCGCGGTGGCCGAGGCCTCGGGCGGATACGAGCGGCAACATCAGGCCTTCGAATGAAGCTCTGAGTATCTCTGCATACGTGCCCAGGGACCCCGCAAATTCTCCAATTGCCATGGAGAGATGAATGCAGTCTGATGACAGGCACACCGCGAGACCTGTCCCGGGCAATGCCTGTGTAGGGAGGGAGCTGTGCAGACTCGTGATGAGCAAGACCCTTCAAGCTCTTTTTTTAGCGTGGGGGTTTCGTTCGTCTGGTACCTCGTCCACCGGTTTTCCAAGGACGAACTTCCCACCTAGCGCCCGACTTGATGCGCTTGATCTGAGAATGAGCTTTCGGACCTGGACTGAGAAGCCATCGCTTGCAACAAGGGATTCGGGTGAGTAATGGAGGCCCAGTCTCTATTCAGGAGTCTCTTGCTAGAGAATCAGTCCCTTCGCTCGAACATTCAGGGCCGATCCATGTCGGCGTAATCCTTGTCATCCGTATGATGCAGCTGTAATGATACTCGAGAAGCCAAGGCAAGGTAGTGTGGCGGGACGATTTCCTCAATGAGGCATCAATCCATCCTGTGTCTGGGAACTGTGTGTAAGAAGAGGGCAAGTGAAGGAAGATGGCGTCAATTCTGATCAAGAGGAAGCAGGGGCCGTCGAGGGGGACGTGCCTCGGACGGCCTCTCCCGCTTCCGGTCTTGATTAGGCTTCTGCCCCCGTTGAGATTTTCCATCTTATGTACATAACAACTTCACTTTCCAGGTTGTTCATGAACTTCATCCGCGCCTTCGAACCAACTCCGGAGGAGCAATGCTATAACCAAAAACCCAAGGATAATGGCTCGGATTCCTATACGCAACAGTCGAAGAAATATTCACACGTCGGCTGGCAACGATGTCCTTAGCACAGTCGCCAGTCAACGGGTGCCCCGTTGCTGTGCAGTCGATCAACAGCGCATCTCACGCCCCGTTCTTACACAATCTGCAGCACCTTACTGCCGGTACACTTGCGTTTTTTTTTGGAGGACATTTTTCCGCATCACATGGTACAGAAATATTTGATAGAGGATTGGACGGTGGCTGGCTGTGCTGTCAGGCCGGATCTGTCCTCATGCGACATTGATGGACTACTTCTTGGCATCTCCCTGGGAATCGGGGCCTCCCGGACACCAATACGGAGCTGTTTAGCACGCGATGAATGACGTCTGAACTTCCGATGACCTTTTTCCGGGCGGCAGAGCAATCAACGGGATCATACCCTGCTCCATCTGTCCCAAGGAGGGTGTCGCTGCTCCCAAGACAGACGGATGCGAAGCGGCCCGACCACAACGGTCATTCTGACGACTGCGGAAGTACGAACTGATCAGGATCGGAAAACGGTAACCGTACTACATACACCAGATGATATCGTCGACCATCGTTGGCTTAGGGATTACGCTGCAAACCTCGAAGACAGACCATGCTACACTTATCGTCTTCGGTCCATTCTTCTACTTGCCATCCACTTCCCGGATCTGTAGACAGAGGTGTCCAAGGCAATAAGGATCCGTGGTGGGTTCAGGGCTGGTCGGCTAACCCCCACACAGGCGGAAGCTTTCCCCGGACTAATACATACCTCAGATAGAGTTGCGGCTTGACCCCGTCCCATTTTGACCTGATCTGGTATCGTCAGCGTTGGAGGATCTTCTACCTCCCACCCTCCGGTTCTTTCACTGCGAAGAACTGGACCCAACTCTTCTTACAGGGCTAAGCGGCAGGTAGGTCTGTCCCGCAGCGATTATCTCACACTGTGTTGCAGCAGGTTGGTCTAGCCGCCCAAACCTGCCAGACATGCTGGTCTTTCGATGCAGTCGTTCGTACCACAACTGTTCAGGTTGAGCGAGTGCTTGACGTGCTCTGAATGGCTCTTGCGCCGTCTCCTTCGCAAGGCGCGCCTATTTTCTTCTTCTGTGGTTACAAGGGAAGTATCCTCTTGTACAAGGAGGTCCATTCACGTCTTGTTCTACTTCTCGCATCTGGGCCATCCATACTCGGCTGACCTGCGGGAGGAGCTCTTACAAGCCTACAAGCACGGAACTGCCTCAGACACCACCACCTCGATCCTACATTGGTATGAGGGCATTGAGAGAGAATCAAACTTTCTCAGCTTCCTGTTATGTCCTGCTACTCTCTTCCCATGATAAAAAGGAGGCTAAGCCCACCCCCAAGACGACAGACATCTTGTCTTGCCCTGCTCTCTGTACTCAAACTTGGTCAAGCTCTACATGCGCCTGGTGTATGCCCATCGTTCTCTGTCATACTCTGCTATCTTTCTCCGCCTTGCTAGTGCGCATCGTGCAATACTCCTACTGTCCGTCGTCTGCCGTCACACCGCAGAAGTGCTACTTCTTCCATCATACTTCTGGACTGAACATGGCTCCCCACAACGACGCACCCTCGCCCATGGGCAGCTTCACCGCCGGTTTCAACAAGATCTCTCACCGTCCGAATACCTATTCGCACATCGACATCGGGCAAGAAGTTCCAGCTGAGTCGCATTCCCCTTTGAGCAGCTCCTACGACAGCAACTCGCTCGGTGTAGATCTCCGTGAGCGCCGACCGCTTGTTCCCGGGGTGTACGTTCCGACCATGTGCTTCTTCGAGACCGGCACTGAGAACGTGGACACCGACACCATTGCCCGCCATGCCGTGCGACTTGCCCAGGCCGGTGTCACCGGTCTCGCCACCCAGGGATCGAACGGGGAAGCGGTTCATCTCACTCACACCGAGCGCCAGATCGTCACCGCCACAACGCGGCAGGCGCTGAATGACGCTGGGTTCTCGCAGATGCCCATCATAGTTGGATGCGGTAGCCAAAGCACACGCGAGACCGTCCAGTATTGCTCAGAAGCTTGGGCTGCCGGCGGGGACTATGCTCTTGTTCTTCCGCCTTCCTACTACGCCGGTCTGTTTGCGCCCTCCTCGGAAACCATCTTCGAATACTTCCGTACCGTTGCGGACGCTTCCCCGATCCCGCTCGTCATCTACAACTACCCAGGGGCCGTCGGTGGGCTCGACCTCAGTTCCGACGTCATAGTCGAGTTGTCTCGGCACCCCAACATCGTCGGCGTCAAGTTGACTTGCGGCAACACGGGAAAGCTGAACCGTGTCGCAACAGCCACGCGAAAGCTAGCCAAGGACCCCGAAGCGGACGCTCCCGAGTTTCTAGTCTTAGCGGGTTCGGCCGATTTCTCGATTCAGTCGTTGGTGGCCGGAGGGCATGGCATCCTTGCCGGATTGGCCAATATTGCTCCCAGGGCTTGCATTAGGACGATCGAGCTCTTCCGAGAGGGGAACCACGAGGAAGCAAAGTACATGCAGGAGACTGTTTCACAGGGTGATTGGACTGCTATCCAAGGAGGCGTTGTCGGAGTCAAGGCTGGTCTCCAAGCTTGGATGGGCTACGGAGGAGTTGCGAGAAGCCCTCTTCCAAAGCCGACAACAGAGCAGATGAACGCTTGGAAAGAAGGATTCAGAGACCTTGTTCTCCTCGAGAAGTCTCTTTGAGCCGAGTCTATGAAGTTTTTTTTTTCCGTGCGCGGTAGCGTTGTATTGAGGGCGTGGTCATCATCAAAGAGCTATCTCGAGTTGTTGTCCAGGGAGGAGACGGTCCTTTGTCAACCATTGTATTCTGTCAAGTTGCTTGTCAAAAGTCACGAGAGATTCTTTCTTCTGCATTTATGAAGGGTCATGAGAGCTTAGTGGTGATTGGGGGACAGGGACGTGCTCTGGGCGCTGCGTTAGAATCTCTACATTGGAAAGAAAAGAAAAAAAAACCTAATGAGATTATCCTTGACAACACGCCAATGTTTTCCTGATTACGACGAGATCAATATGAGACTGATACAGAGAATACCTTTCTAATAGTCGAGATGCGTAATCTCAGACCTGCAAGTTGTAAACTTGAACACTCTTCTACTACTGACATCTTCTTTTGAACATCGACAACGAATCTAGAGCTGTCGAGTGACCACCCTTACAAGCGTGCATGGAAGTGACACAACGCATGCTTTGGTTTTACTGTCCTGCGTTTACTAAGTTGAGGCACCTGGTGAGATACCGATGAGGGCTTCGCCAATACATGCTTGATTCTGTCTTCTCCTTTGGACAAAAATCGAGTAAAGCCCAAATGTATATAGCTAACGCACCTCTGGATACCGCATCTATTCTGCAGTAACTCTTGTCGGCACAAGAAAAAAACGCTGCACGACTACCCTCAGAAAGCCCTGCGAGCAGCTGAGCACTGCTTCTGCCACGTCAGTATCGCGCGCCCTGCCCTCGCAGAAGGCTGCATCATCGGCGGAGGGGCAACGGCACAGCCCCTCCGACCAGTGATATTTTTTTTTTTCGGTAGAAAAGGCACCCAAACTTCCTCGTACACTTCGCCAAAAGCGGTGAGCCGACGGAAAAGGGACCAGGCAACCGCAGACCTATACATGTATCCCATTTCCCAGACGGCATCCTGCAGACCGGGACAGCGGCAACCCTGCCCAAACGATGCTCTGTGCCCCCTCCCCCGTGTTTGTGCCATGGCTGAACGCTGCAATCTACGTCGGCCGTAAAAAGATGCGAATGGGGTACCAAGAAGGAACCGACTTTGCGAACCTGGGACCGACCTTGTTGGAGAACGCGGTCAAGCAGGCAAGTCGTAGATAGCGTGGACGAGATTCGCAGCTGAACCCACTCAGACGCTCTCACGACATTCCACTGTCGTTCCGGCTCGTGATATGCATGTAACCTCCCGGCGCGTACCTGAGTTCAATAGTGCCACTCGCCCTTCCGGGCGTCCTGGGCTTGCCTGGGGGTGAGGCCTCTTTGGGAAGAACGCTATATCCAAGTCACATCCTTAACACATCACGCGTCTGCACGCAATATAGGGGAAAGTGACACGAAGTGCCGCGGTTTTCTATTCTAGTCACAGTTTATCGAAAGCTCGACGATCCTTTCTGAAACTCCGACCTACGTAGCTGAGATATCGTCATGATAGCGGTCTAGGTGGCAGTCCCCCCCTCCCCCCACCCTGAACATGGTCGACATGGTAAGGATGCTGAGCGACGGTACGCGACAGCTTCAGACAGAATTTTTCTAGGTTCCCACATGCTGGGTATGTCACAAGGTTGGTGACAGCACCGGCAACGGGACGGACCAGGCGGCACCGCTTGCTCGAGCGATGCGATGCGTTCAGATTGCGCTTGACTTGACCTCGCATGACGGAAAACCGATATAAGCGCCTGCGATTCCCTTGGTTGCTGGAAAGTTCGACCCTTTTTTTTTTTAAAAAAAAAAAAGGTGATTTTTGGGCAAAGTTCTTCAAGACTCCATCACCGACACACAATGGTTGTTTCACCATTTGTTCTATCGTTTGGCATTCTGGCGTGCGCGCCTTGGGTGGTTGCTGGGAAAGACTTCCCCGTCCTCGGACCGAGGTCCGGTCTGGATGCGCAGACAGGCGAGGTTCCGATGAGGAGAGACATCAACAGCCTTTACGAAGAGGCAGGACCCCAATGGTATATATGCTCACCGTCTCACATGACAGAGACAGTGGTGGCTAACGCTGTTTGCAGGGATCTCTACGTTGAAGCGCTCACAACGATGCAAGATGCGAATGAGACAGATCCAACATCCTTCTTTCAGATTGCAGGTGTGAAAGAAAGCCTTGGGATCATCTCTCCCTGGGCATCGCCACTTACTATATCAGGGATACACGGCCAACCCTACGTGGCTTGGTCAGGTGGAGGACCACAGTCGGGGGCAGAAGCAGGATATTGTCCTCACAACGTACGGAAGCCTCCCCATCGCCGTGGCCATGTGAGAACGCCCGCTGAACTTTGAACAGCAAATGCTATTTGGCACCTGGCACCGCGCCTATCTCTCGCTTTATGAGGTTGGTATATCGTAACAAACACAGGCCCGGGCTGATTGTCAAGCGGAGCTGATTCTCCCAACTAAGCAAATTCTGGTAGAGCACGCCAAACGTATCGCTGCCGCGTATCCAGCGGCTTCAAGAAGGAAGTACGTGGATGCTGCCGAGAGCCTTCGCCTGGCATATTGGGACTGGGCGGCCGACTCCAATGTCCCCCCAGCCACTGCGAAGCCGACGGTTGTCATCAACAGATCCGTCAACGGCACGCTTCGTAGGACACCGGTTCGAAACCCGTTTTTTAGCTACAAGTATCCCGAATCGGTCCTCAGAGGCGACTTCGGCAAGTTCAACGGCGAGGGACACACCAAGAGATGCATATATGAAGGACAGAGCTATCCAGGGACAGCCAATGACATCTTGGCAGGTTACAATCTCAAGGAGAAGGTGGTGAGTCCGAGACAAGCTCACTTACACCGATCGAAGGGGGATCGCGCGGGTGCGTTGTCACCCGTGTGACACAGCGGAAATCGACTAACGGGTTACCTTACAGTACAACGTCTTCTTGAATGCTGCTAGCTTTGACGAAATGGTCTCGTCGCAATCAGAGGGCGCCAACTTTGAAGGGCCTCATGGCGAGGTCCACGTCGGCGCGGCGTGCGGTCAGGACCTTGTTTACCTCTCGATATCGGCCTTCGAACCCCTGTTGTCAGTACTTTGAGATCACCAGCCGCCGTTGATTTGAGTCCTCAAACATCTAATGCAATCACACAGCTGGCTTCATCATGCCAACGTAGACCGCCTCATAGCCTACTGGCAAGCGCTCCACTTCGAAAATTCCACGATGCACTTCTCGTACCCCTCGAACCAGATGTTTGCAACGCCGTCAGGAACGATCACCACGCCTCAATCGCCCATGCAGCCGTTCATTGGTAGAGAAGGGCCACTGAGCAGCGAATCCGTGACGCACATCCAGGATTGGGGGTACACGTACGCGCCCATACGGCCCTGGGACGAGGCACCCGGGGAGACGAAGATGGCGGTCAGCAGGACGGTGAACAGCCTCTATGGCCCGCCACAGCCGGTCTCGTTCAGAATGTCGAAAAGGCATCGAGCGGCACCCAGGACCGAGTACTTGGCCAAAGTTCAGGTCGAGAGGAGCGAGTTGGAATTGCCGTGCCAGATTCAACTCTACTTGCAAGGCAGCTTGGCGGGCTCCTTTACCTTGTTGGAAATGCCCGAGAGCGGTGTGAGCCATGATGAGATTCCCTTGGGACGGAGCGTTGGAGCGATGAATGTCGCCGGATCTTCCGGCAAAGCGGTCTTGGAATCCATTGACGAGGAGTTGGCGATCTTCATCAAGAAGGTGAGTGCTCGCATACATTTGTATCGGGCGCATTGGCTAACGTGCGGTCGGTTGGTTCTAGGTGGACGGGGGAGAGGTGCCGTTGAGCCAGGTACCAAGTTTGCGGATTCAACTCGAGCACGTCGAAGTGATCCCGTCATCTTCGCCGAGCGAACTGCCCACGATTAGGAGATCAAGCAGCAGGTCCGCCATGATCCGCGCTTTGGCTGCTGCTGCTCGTTGAGTTTTTTTTTTTGTCTTCTTTTTTTCTCGGTGGAAATGTGTCGTTTCCATGTGTAATCGCAAGACGGGTGATGTTGTTTGAACGAGGTCGGTACATGAGTTTCCCGTAAGTTTGTGCGTGATGTTGGGAGGGCAAAGGAAGCAAAGCCGACGGTAGATATCCATCTGGGGAATACAAACAACGGTTTGTCAGGTTTGAGAATGAAACACTTTTTTTCTTTGTCCATCAGGTGACATGAGAAAATTTGCCAGTCGTCGGTAGCAGGCCCCCCAACCCAAGTGTATGTACAACACGCTCGCTCGGTTCCAGAGACACGATCTGTGTGTGCGCGCACAACGTCGGACGTCATGTCAACCAAGGCTTTACCCTGGGCACGGCGCACGACGAGACCCGAAACCAGGGGCGAGCGAGCCTTGAACGGCCCGATGGGACTTCTCGTGGGACGACATGTCTTACGGGCGCTTAAGTCGACGTCAGTCAGTCGGTGAGGATATCATGAGTGTCAGTGTATACCATCATCTTGTGGAGTGGAATCTCTCACTCGAGGCACGGGCATGAGATGTTGCCCCATTGATTCCCGTACCAAAGGCAGTCCAGTCCTTAATGCATGGGATATTCTGCGTCGTCCAAAAGCCACCCGGTAAGAACTGCGCTCATGTCGGGTCCGGGTTATGAAGTGTCGAGATCAACGAAGCGAGAAAAGTCCGTACTCCGCGATGACGCAAGCGTACGTACTCGTTGTTCTAATGGCCAACACCATTGATGCCTTGATGCTGATGGGGGAATGAACCACGTCTGTAATGAAGCTGGGCAAGAGGCGCAGAGTTGAGGGATAAGAAGACAACATAACATCTGCCGTAACGAAAGGCCCCCTCCCCCTTCGGCTTCTGTCCTTCTGCGGATGAGAGGGGTGTATGTAGACTGTAGGATGCAAACAAGACAACCAGGGGGGCCCTACGAGTCGCCCAAGACGTTTTTCAAATAGAAGTTCGGCACTAGTATCATCAAGGTTGTTATCTAGGCCATCGTTCATCTGCTTGCTGATCTTTGTCCGATACTCGGATCATGGATGTTGACAGAGATCCTGGTGTCCCCCGGAGGGTGTGCCGGTATTCACGATGGTTCACATATAAACTCTGCGTCATGTCAGTGTGCGATCACTCGTAGCCTGAGTGCTTACCTCTATCCCCTCTTAAACCGCAGTAGAATAGGGCAGGCGTCTTGAGGGCCAGGTAAATCAAGACGGTTCTCGAGAAGGTCCAAGTCATTGATCCCATGGCCGAGTGCTGCGCCACTTCTTTCCAAAAACCAAACACTCGATAGTAGGAATCGGGGACAGCGAGTACATCGAGTCGCTGAAGATGCCGTCTGGCGCCTGTCTGATTCATGCCATTATCGGTCACGGTTAGGCGCTCTGCGTCCTTGTTCTGCATGATCCCATGTTGTTCCCCCATCTCCAGGCCGAGCTGCCTCCCCATCCTTTGGGACGCCCTCTCCCCCAGACCAGCACCGCATTCCTGCTCTCCTGGAGCCTTGGTCCCGAAAATCTCATACCGTCCTTCTCCCTTCGTTGGAGTATTCCTGTGGCAAAAAAAAAAAAACCAAAAAAACAGCGTGGTGTGGCTCGAATGAGACACGACTTGTGACGACCGAGGTCCGATTATATCTCGCTTGTCAGGCTGGAATGGCATGGCAGTCTCTGCTGAGGTGTGCAGGACAGCAGACCGTCCCGACCAAACGCGACCACGCACGGTTCTACCATTGCATTTGCCGGCTCTTCTCTGCCGCGTAATGTGCACGTAGTTCTCTTTTGAGTACCTACCTAGTCTGCAGCACGGCCCAGTCATGTTACAACCTACCAAATGATGACCGGTGGCCTTTGATATAGATCCCCGAGCCGCGCGACTTTACAGGTTTACGTGCGTGGGGGCCAATGGCCCTTTCCCAAGGCCTTGTCATGAGAGGACGACGCCCCTTATCCCGCTTCTCTCTTCCCCGCTGCCTGCCGAACTCTGTGTGTTCTCGAACCGAACGGACGAACAACCATGGTTGCGAATGAGAGACCGCAGATGTAGACAAGCAAGAACAAGCTGCCAAGCAGAAACCTTCTTCTAGCTTTCCGTGGCAATATTTTTGAGCGAGACTGGACCGTGAGAGGTAACTCCGTCTAAATCATGCATCTGAAAGCTCCGCCCCGATCTGCAGTATATACTGTTCAGCTTCAGAGATGATGATGGAAAGCAGGAGACTGGGGTATCATCCCCCAGAGAACAGCTCGCGAGGCCGACGTCCGTGGTGGTAACATCTGTCCCCGAAGAAACTTTCCTACGCACACATGCGCAGATGTAGTGGGATCACGGATGATACAGAATCTGCTCACAGGCGTATTGAACTCTTACAAGTATATTCCCAAACCTACTCCATCCAATCCCAGTTAATCCACGACCAGTTCCTAGAGAACGATCCAGCTTCCCAATCACTGTATCCTTTGTCCTCTCCTTTCTCAGTATGAGAGAAGAATCGCCTGTAGTCGTCGGACGCAGCTGACATTCTGTCAAATCCATATCAGCTCCGAACCCTTTTCCCCCAAAAAGAGCAAGAGACAAGTAAGGCCTACCTGTACAAAACTCCCGTCCAAATGCAACTCCGATACCATGCAGAGACGCAAGTCTCCTCGAATCGCTAATCTATCTAACCCCGTCCCGTCCAAAAGCGCTAGTGCGGAAGCCCTACCTGTAGGAGACCCCGGAAAGTGAAGAGCGGGCGCGCCAAACGGATGTAACCAAGGCGCTCGCAGCACAAGCTATGCCGTGCGGTCGTAAGTCCGCTCGTCAATCAGCCTCCTGGCGCTCCCCACGTTCCCGTACAACATCTCCATCAACTTGCCCTTCTGCCGCGTCCTCACACCCTCGAGATACCCGCCGACGTCCTCCAACCCCCTGATCTGATCTTCCAGCGTGAGGGTGCTAGAGTTGACGGACCTGACTAACGGGCTGACGAGCTTCCGCCTCAAGTTCTCGAGGTTGGCCTTGAGCGCCATGAGTTTACCATTGTGCTCGACGAGTATGCTCTTGTTCCGGACCGTCTTCT
This sequence comes from Colletotrichum euphorbiae, assembly GCA_037178605.1. Taxonomy (NCBI): domain Eukaryota; kingdom Fungi; phylum Ascomycota; class Sordariomycetes; order Glomerellales; family Glomerellaceae; genus Colletotrichum; species Colletotrichum euphorbiae. Next base: position 38,855 of record JAXCEF010000104.1, read on the forward strand.
CTCTGACGTTCTGCAGGAGCAGCCTGTTGCGCTCGTACTTTGCGACTTCCGCCGAGTTGGGTCCGAGAATGCGCGTCCACAGGGAGGCGAGCAGGTCAGCGTGCTGATCGTCCTGCGCCGAGGCCTCGCGCACGACTGTGCGGGCGAGGTTGAGGAACTGGTGGTCGATGGCTTCGAAGAGGGCGAAAAGCGCCAGGGAGTGCTGCAGTTCAGAGTTGATGGCGTCCTCGAGGACGGTGAGGAACTCGTTGAAGGTGCGCTGGAGGGTGAGGCGTGTGCGCTGCGGGTTGGACATGCCGAAGACGTATCGAGACAGCGAACCCAGCCTTGTGGGTGCGCCGACGGGGTCTTCAAGGACCCCTGTCTGCGAGAGGATATTGTGGATGTTGTCGAAGGCGGCGGTGAACGGGGAAGACGGGAGGTGTTGGACGTGGGAAAGTTCCCTGCGGGCCCAATCCATGACGATCAGAATGCCGTCAATGTCACCGTCGACGTTGGCAAAGAACTTTGTCAGCTCAACAGCCAGCGTCTTGAGACTGTCGCTGAGGTCGTCTAATTCTTTTACGATGACGGGCGCAGAGGTCATGTTGCTGGAGCGCACGCTCTCGCCGAGGTCCCAGACAGCCACGCCTGTGGCCTGTAAGTCGCCCACCTGCGATGCGCCGTTTTCGGAAAAGTAGATGAGGGGCTCGAAAGAGCGGGCGATGCCTGCGACCTTTACAAGGTCAGGGACGGGTTGCTGCGTCGCAGGCTGGAAGAGGTTGCGCGTTGCGCTGATTGCTAGGACAGCAATGAGGATGGAAAGGATGGTAGAAGACCACGAATGGGTCACGAAGCGCCATTTGGAGCGGAAGAATTCCACGACGGCCTCAATTGGCTCTGTGCGCTGCTGGACTTCCGCGCGCAATGCGAACCGGATGTCTGTACGGTGTTAGTCGATTTGCTTGTGCTCGCCACACGCAGGACGCCTACAATTCTCCTGATTCAAAGTGCCTTCCGACTGACTCGTCTCCTTCCATGCGATTTCATCCAGCTTAATCGTAGTATTATCTATCTTGGGCTCGGGGCTCGGGGACCGGCCTTTGGCGGGACTCATGCTTCCCGTCGGCAACCTCGTGCGGATCGCACGGCGCAACACATGCTCGTCCTCATCCTCGCTATCAATGTCCGGACTTGATTCTCTCGATCTCTGACCGAACAGCCTGCGGGTCGGCGGCGGGAAGGCGCCCAGGATGTCCTCACTCCGGCGCCAGAAGCCGCTGTCGCGGCTCCCGTTTCCGAGGCGGCGCCAGGCCGGAGGACTGTAGCCACCTGCGGAGACTGAGTTTTCGGGGTCCGGGCCCAGGTCGCTCTCTGCGTCCATCTCTGACTTGAACCCCGAGTGGTGCGACGGGTAGCCGAACAAGGGCATTCTGGTCTGTTGGTTCGGGGGCGGGGTCGTCGGCTCGAAGTCGCCCAAAGATGCGTCTGAATGATCCAAAGGATCGAACGTCGGCAGCGGAGGCGGCGGCATGGCTGTCATCATATTGTTGGCCCTGCTGATGGTGACGGTGGCTGCGGCGGACGAGTGCGCCGCTTGCTACGGCGGGTGGTGCGGGAAGGGCCTTGTATCTCGGAGGCGGCGGCGGCGCCTGCAGGTCTTGTTCGATGTGATGGTTGCCGGAGGTTGTCTTTATCGCGCGACTTGTGCGCTTGAAGTAGCTGAAGTTGGGTACCAGGTTCGGCTTCCAGGAGACTTGGACGATGTAGATGTAGACGAAGACAAAGGACAGGGTGAGGGTAGCGACGTATGTGCTTGGAGCGATAGTGATGCTCAGCAGGGAAACGTTATTGTTGACTGTGACCAGCGATGGCATGGAAAGCATATCAGCTGGTCGGGAGGTGCTTGCGCAATCGCTCACTCCCTCTGTTGCGGTCGCAACTGGGGATGCGACGAGTGAAGACCGATAAACTGCTTAGATTGCTTGCGATAAGGTACTTGGGTTCCCGATGCGCCGGCAGTCGAATGTAGATAGACGGTGTGAGTGGGTGAGGTGACAGTCAGGCCCGCAGCGTCAGGTATCAGCCGTCTGAGACGGTCGACGTCAATGAATGCGCGCAGAGTATAAGAGTAAGAGCGATTTTGTCGCAAAGATAACAAGAGTAAGTAGATTGGAGGTTTGGTCCTAAGATAAAACAAACCCAGCAGTTGGGTATCACACAAGATAGACGTCGCTCAACCCGGGGGATTCACGATGTGGTGGGTGAGTGAGTGACTCGAGAGGGCCGCAGGAAGCATAGAACAGCGGGAAGAATGCAAGAGGCGGCATCCAATGCCTTTCGAGGGAGGGGGGAGGGGGGGAAGCAACGGATACTGAGGCAGGGTGTTCTCATTCCACCCACTGTTACTCTGCCTCTGCCTCTACCTCTCTCTACCTTTGCATCTTGCGTGCGTTTGCGCACCCACCCGCTCTCCGTCCGCACCACCTTGCGTCGAGTTGTATTTCGAGAGGTTGGGGAGGTCTCGTACCCACTTGCCAGGTTTGAGCCCATGACCCAATCAGAGACCGAGACTTTCAAGGGAGTGGCCGAATCTTAGGTCCTGGATTGGGTGGAGTGGAGAATGAGACGCTGGACCTGGACGTCAGAGCAAGGAACGCGGTACGTACCGACTGGGTTAGGTCGTTCGTCGTTTCGTCCCTGCCGCCGCTGCTGCTGCTGCTGCTGCTACCTTTAATCGTCCCTGAATGAATGACATTGTTGAACAGGGCGACAGGGAGCCTGTGTCTCAAGTCCCTTTCTTGTTCGTCTATTCCTAGACTTCCCGAATGCGCAAGAGAGATCTCCCTCTCAACAACTCCACGCTTTCCTCGCGTCGAGTCCGGCCCTGTCGCGTCACCTGATTGGAAAGAAGAAGGCGCGCATAACCCTCCGACGTCTAAGTGGTTGCATGTCTCAGTCACGAGGCCGATCGCAAGACGAGAAGGGAAGGCGGGGTTCTCGATGTATGAACTTGAGGTGCCTCGAGGTAAACAAACAGACATGTCGGGACCATCCGATTCGACGACGACGCCAACGGAACGCGAAAAAAAAAAAACCCGTTGCATCCATCCATCCAGAAAAGGCGTTTGTTTATCGCCCTTTTGCAGTCTGTTGCCACCTCCAAAGAAACACATCATCGACAAGAATAATAATAGCATTGGGTATCCCGGCACCATACACCAAGCGGCGCTTGTCTGTCTGTCTCCCTGCTTCCTTTCTCTCTCCTCCAGAAACACTGAACAGGGAGACGTGGGCCCAGAAGGGACGAACTGAACGTGAGCTGGCCCCAGTCAGCAGGACTCTTTCCTCTTATCACCCCGCACCTCCGGTCCACTCACCGTACCCGTCGCCAAATCAACCACGCCTGGCAGGGCCCCGCCTTCCCTGTGAATCCCCATATCTCACGAGGTGACCCCGTCCATGACTAAGGTATGACTATGTCACTGTCTCTGTGACAAACGCTGTCCGCTTTTCAAGGGTAGGTGGGCATAACCGCTCTTCTTTGCGTGATGCAAGCGATCAAGGTGCATAAGCACGTCAGTTCCCAGTCTTGTCGAGCTCATCCAACCCGGTCTAGGTAATTGAACATTACTTACTGTGGTCGTGTATACCATCTAATCCTACTTCGTGTTTGTGTCTTTTATTACCTTTTCCAATCCCACCAGTGCAAAATGACGATATGTGAAGATGGGGATAGTTTCTGATAGGTATTCTGCTATGTCGCTTTGGTTATAAGGACTACCAACCCCGTAACGAAACAACAACTGTCATGCGTGGCTCATGTCTACCCTAAGCCACGCTCTGCTTCGCTTCTCAAGGGCATGCGATGTACTCGTCGGCAATAGCTGGAATAATTGAACAGATAATAAAGAAATCCCCCAACGCATCCGTCACGTGCTGTACCTCCGGCTCTCTTGCGCAGGTTGCAACTGGGCCACCAAGTCCGCTGACGATGCTGTCATTCTCACACGGGTCCATAATCCCGAAAGCCTGCGCCTCGGCGCCGACGGGTTCTAATCAACCTTCGCGTTGGCTAGGCTTTTGGCTCCTGGAGTATGGATCATGTTGACCTGCTTCACGGGTCTCTTGTACTTGCTCTGCTTGCGCAAGCGTTTACGAGCAACCATGACTGGCACAGAACTCTTAGTGACCAAATAGTTGGAGAACGATCCCAAAATGACGCTGCGCGATTTATTAGTATGCCTCATTGACGATACAGCTTGCATGTTGGACGTACCCTTTCAGTGCGCTGCGACCACGGCTACCCAGAATCACCAGGGTGGGGCTGACCAGGTCGATAATCTCAGTAATCAGATGCTTGGGGTTCTTGCAGTGCAGGACCTCCACTATCACTCGTACCTGCAGTCGCGTCTTCCGCAAAAGCTTCGTTACACGTTCCGTGATGTCGTTGACCGCCCGCAGCCTCTCTTCTTCAGCTCGACCGCGCTCTCGACTCGATGGCGCCGGAGATGGTGTGCCCTGTGAATCACCGTTCAAGGCAGACGCTCGGGCTATGGAGGGGAACGACGGGGCAGACGAGGTCGGAGGCGGCGTCCTCGAGTTTGACACGGCGTTGATGGCAGCCGCCTGTTCCCTGTGCGCCTTGGGGTCGTCCGGCACCATGACCCCTTCCGCCGAATAGATGCCAATCTCCTCGTCGACGCAGTACATGCAAATGAGGGTGTCGCCATCTCGAAGCACCGTGCCGATAGCCCATTCCAGAGCATGAGTCGACTCATCGCTGAGGTCCGTAGCCACAAGGTACTTTCTCAACCTGTGGTGCTCATCCTCGGCGTTCTTCTGGATGTTCTCCCACTCTCCACGGTAGAAGGTGAGAAGTGTCCTGGAATGCTCGCTCTGATTCCGAACCTCCTGGTAACGGAAGGCCAGCCTCTGCGCTCGTTTGATGTCCGTGAGCGCTTCCTCGTCGTCAGAATTGACCGCTGATGCCGGCCCTGAGCCAGGTCCCTGGTCAAATGCCGTTGTGGGATGAACGCTTGGCTTGGATGGCTTCGTCTTTTCGCCTGTGGGGGTTGTAAGGGTGATCTGAGGGTCGTCCAGCAACGACTTGTACTGATACTGCTGCGGCTGCTGGGCACTAACTTCGATACCTGCCAAGTGTCAGTCAGAGGCCAATGCCATTGCCCGTACCAGGAATGGTGCGGGTCTTGTCTCTACGGTCGTTCATGAAGTACTCCTCCATCACCCATACATACGCGCGCAGTGGAGGCCAACTTACGTTCTTCCTCGGCAGCGGCTAACAGACTCAGAGTCTTGCGTTCGCCCGTTTCCCCCGCGGGAGACTTGCCACCGCGATCGTCAGCGCGGGGGACCATCTTACGTCCTCTCTGCTCTTCGTCGGAATAGCTGTGCTCATCATCACTGCTCTCCTCGATTTCTTCTCCGTCGGGGCTGACATAGTCCTTGACCAATCGACCCCCGTGGCGTTCGTGCGCATTGGACCTTTTGCGCAAAGCCAGCTCTCCCAGGTTACCACCCGAAAATGCCAAATTAGCATCAGAGAGCTTGCGATAGGCTGTAGAGATGTCTACAACGCGGCCGTCGTCCAGCACAGCAGTCCCCGGGATTTGCTGAAAGCGACCACTGACGTTGGGGGAGGGGGAGCGCATGCCAAATCTGCCGTGGGGTGACTTGGACTTGCTGTTGTGGCCCCTACTCGAGCTTCTAGCATTTCTCGGGACGGGGTTGGACGCAATGGAGCCATGACGAGCTCTGTCTCCCGGGAGGACAATACCGGGGATATCGTTGCCGCGCATGACATCAGCCATAGCGGAAGGCTTCTTCCCAGCTTGCGTGTTCCGCTTCGGCATGGCTTGTCCGATGTTGTTCGTAGCAATATCGGAGAACTGGTAATCTGTGGGATCCAGCCGGTTGATGGGAGCGCGCGGCCCGAAAGTGGGCTTGGAGCCTGAGTGAGAGTCGGAAAAGGTTCTGGGATGAGGTGCGCGAGACTCTACGGGAGAACTGGGACCGGCGCTGGCGACCTGGGTAGGAGCAGAGGTGTCGATGTCGAGCATGCTCCTCACAGGGGCCGGAGGAGCATCGATATCCAGCATGCTGCGCACCGGTACTACGTTCGTTCTGGCCGGGCTCTTCTTCGTGTTGTCGCCAATATCCAGCATACTCCGGACGGGGGAGCGAGGCGAGGTATATGGTGAAGGCGAGCGCGCGGAGACGGGAGAGTAGCTGGGTCGGGCAGCATTACCCTCGAGCAGAGCCAGCACATCCCTTCTCTCCTCGTCCAGCATGGCTTCCATGCTCATGGGCTGGTGGCGCGACATCTTGTATGGCGTCTCGACGAATCCTGCGTGTTCGGTTAGGGCGAGCTATGCGGGTTCGCGGGACAATGGTCGAACCCTTTGTTCGTGTCGCCTGCGCGGAAGTTGGGCGGGGTGGATAGAACTCGTAGTAGTGATGACGGTTTCGGTAATGGGTGCCTGTATTCGAATACGGGATATTTGGGTTTGTGTCTCGATAGAATATTGGCCGGTAAGATCTAACGGGGAATGATCTTGCGATGTTGACGTGGGCGGTGCAAGTTGTTCAGCAGAAACAGCATCGTGTAGTGGCAGAAGAAGGCGAGAAAAGGGTCGACGGGTGTTTCTTAGATCATGGCTCCTGGGGGACCAGACCTGAAATGCGGGAGGTTGCGCTTGGGGGGAGGCCTTATTTTAGTACGTGAAGCACGAGTCCGACTTGCCAAGACCGACGGTGGAAGCTGAGAACAAGAAGGAAGAAGTAGCTGGCTAAGGTAGATAGGTAGGAGGAATATGAAGGCGGCGCACGACACAGAGTTGGTTGCAGTGGTGGTGGTGGGTGGCACTGGAATGAGGAAATGGGACTGGATTGGACTGGACTGACGGGACGGCAGCGCCAGGCAGTGAAGTAATAAGTACCTTCCTCAGCAGGTGGACCTTGTGTTAGGCGGGAGCTACCTAGCAACAAACAGATTCCTAACCGCAATACTGTCGATGGTCAGGTACCTACTTGTAGAGGTGGAGAGCGTGGGAGAGAAAAAGAAGGGTGCAGGTGGAGCGAGGACGGACACGGATCGGGGAGGGGTAGGTGCTCCGGTTCTAGCGTCCCCTTTTTGAACCTGATGGCGGCCACCCCCAGGTCGTAGCAACCCGACCAAAAAGTTAAAAGTCAGCCCAGCTTAGGTGGCAGTCAAGAGTCAATAGCTGCAAGCTGCAGTGAACCACAGTGCCTGAATTGACTGGAGTCCATCCGTTCCATTCCATTCTGAATTCTGAATTCTGGGTTCCCGTCTGGTGCTGGTGGCCCTGACGTTGTTTGTCCGTGCCGCAGCTGTGGAGGAAGGACACCTTATTCATCTCTACAGTAAGCTAAGGTAGTTTCCACCCCGGCGCCCCTCAGGCCCAGCCCCATTGGGCCTTTTTTTTTCAATCCCGAGAGATTTCGTCTTCCCCAAAGCTGACGAAGATCGGCCACTGGCGTCCTCTAAAAACTTCTTCGAGAGACGGACGGCCTTGCTTCGTCATCACAGTCTTGGCCTGATGCTGCTACCTGCCCTGTCTGGAAACCCGTTGAGATATATATCTCCTTGTTGCTGCTTACCTTAGGTAGATACCGTATCTGATGCCCTCGTCCTCATCCATCTCCGCCTCCCATGAGTCCCATCAGCTCTCACTTGAGATGCCTCAAGATGAGACGGGGATTGGCATGACAGGTGACATGCGCAAAACAAAACCGCCGTGCCCCGCGGGTTTACCTCCGACGCCAAAAACTCAATCGAAAGATGGGACGCTCTTCACGCGTGTTCGCCCCAAGTTGTGGTCTGCTGATGACGGCAAATAAGGCACAACATTAGTACGCAAAAACGCCCAAAGTGTGCATTGCGTGGGTCACGGCCACTAAGCCGTCGCCGCCTCATATAATGTACCTTACACACAAAAGACTTATTTGAGGTCCACGACCCACACGAGGGTACGTACCCGAATCGGTGTGTTCATTTGAAACAGAAACAAATAACAACGAGGAGGAAAACACCTATATCATTCGACAACTCCGACACGTGTATCGTTGTGGGCGGGCGTTATCCTCGATCCGACTAGGCAAAAGCTCCCACCCTTAAGCAAAGTCGGTAACGAAGTCCCCTACAATCCATACCTAATACTTGGGGAGTTTTATTTCCTCTCTCGTGCATTTGCTAATTTTTACACTACCTTACCCACGGGTCCCGCCTCATCCATGGTCCTCATCACATCTTACCCGCGGCCCCCGTTCCGAAGGCCCGTCTAAAAAACTTCCCAAAACTCCCTCTCCGTCCTCCGTACTTCGCCGGCGCCCGCCGGGGAAAGAGGGGGGGGGGGGGGTTTAAGGAAAACCAGACATCCGCCGGAACCACCCTTGACCAACCCGTACGAGAGACACAGTGCATGACCGACACTGCCATGACGACGCCGGCGTGCATCGCCAAGGACATCCGGCCCTCTTGGCACCATGAGCCCTGTGACTGCGCACCGTGCCACGGTGCTGGACAAGCCGGCCCATCGGAACATGCTCCCACGGCCGGCCGTCTTGGAGGGAAGATCGGGTCAAGAAAATGCATCGCCCACTGCTCCGGTCACGAACATGAGCGGGTGGGGGGTCGAGTCTTGCGTCTTTTGAGAGAGAGAGGCGGCGGCGACGGCGGCAGTGTTGTCACATGATCACTTTTTAAGCCTTTTTGCGACTCTGGAGTAATCTATCGGCGGTGGCTGAGCCAGGTTGTCGCAGCGACGACTTGGTAGGCGGGCCTGACATCAGGTCGCCGTCAAATCAGCCATCGGGCTAAAGGAGGGTCGTCGGTTCATTGCCGACCTTTAGACTTTTGTCTTAATCAAATAACTCGTATTGTGATGAGTTGTTGATATCTCTTGGGTGATGTCTAAGCCTCCAAGCCAAAGCTGGCCACCGCGATGGCCCGCAGTAAAAGGCTAGTCGTCTTTCGAAAGTAAGACGTTGGATGAAATCTTCGCCACATTCACTGCACCCGCGTTTTATTCAGGCCATTGGAGGGCTTCAAACACCAGCTTGCAGACGCCATTAGCACAAGGCTAAGGAAGGTGTTTGCTGTATGGCTCACGATCGAAGCCGTGTATCGAAGACTCGTGATCTACAAGGTGCTGGCTGAAAGTGCTGCAACCACATCTGTAACAGCAGCAACGACAACAACAAGGTGCCTAGGTCCGATGTCGCGCACGCCAAGTGCATGACTGAACTGATTTCTTGTCTTACCCCATGAGATCATACAACTCAAGGTGTCTTCCTTGACCTCCCTTGGCGTAGAGGCCCCCTTTTCCCCGTCATCTAGAGCATGCACTCAAACATCAATGCCACAGAGCTCCTCACGAGCTCTAACGCCCGTTGAAGTTGATATAGTACAATATACAGCTTTACTACACATTTTTCTCCCCCCCACCCTCCTCCCCAAAAAAAGCCCCCTTATTTACCGCTCTTCACAGGCTTGACGCCCAAGTTGGCACGAGTAGCCGTACCCAACTTGTGCATAGCCAACCGCTTCTCCCACACGGGCGACCTGCCCTCAACCACGGCAATAACCTCCTCAGCCAATCTGTGAGCGAACTGCGTCCGACCAGAGCCCTTGGATGGCTTCTTGTCAACGACATCCAGGATCCACTGAAACGCCGTACGTCTCCTCTGACGCACCGCGAGGGGCGCGGGCAGTTCGAGGGGACGACCACCACCGGCTCCGCCCGGGATGCGGCGGATCTTGACGAGCGGCGCGACGGAGTCGACCGCCAAGGTGATGTATAGTACGGGGTTGAGCGGAAGGTGAGCCGGCGGCGGCGCACCGGGGAGAAGCGGGTATCGCGGGTTGATGATGGGGGGAGGAGAGGTTCGGAGGAAGTTGAGGACCATGGCCATGTTCTACACCTCGCGTTAGCATCCTTTAAAAAATTCCTCCCTAGACCTCTCCGGAGGTAGACGTACCCTTTGCGCCAGACTCTTCTTTCCGTCTCTCATCATCAGGTTCGTCAACTGGTCGAGCACGGGATGATACCGAGACTTGAGGTGACTGTGCGGCGGGAGGGGTAGCGGGGGCAGCGGGAACTTGTGTCCCCTGACTCTCTCGGATGGGTCGAAGTCCAGCATGTTCGTCTCCTCCAGGTCCTCCACGATACCGCCGCCGGCCATGATCTCGAGTTGGCGCATAGGGTCGCCGTGCGCGGGCGTCGGGGGGATGGCACCGTCGCGGTAGAGCGCCTCTTCCTGAGCCTCCGTCAGGCCGCCCTCGACTTTCTCTCCGATGGCCGCGCTGATAAGCTCTTCTCGGGCAGCATCGGCGTCCTCTGCTGTCCATGGCTCGTTCTCGCCCGTCTATAGCTGCCCGTTAGCTATATGCCATGTGGACGTTTCTCCTCTTCTCTCTCTCTCTCTCTCGCACGCGCTCTATTCGTAACCTGGCATGGGCAGGGCGGGGTCAGAGTTGCACAGAGTGCTTGTTCGGTCGTCATATAGCAGGGTCTTAAGCTGCCTCTGAAACACGGACCAATGCTTCTCATCATGTTGTTGCCCAGCAAGTTTGATTTTGATGACATATTCTCGTACCTGCTGTCTAGCCGCAGCCTGAGCATTGGCAGCCGCCGAAGCCGAGGACGCTTCGTTACCACCCTCGGGCGTCCTCAATGGCGGAACGCCGCCGGTCTCGTCCGCATATCCTCTCGTCGTCGCAGCCCAGGCAAGAGGCTTCTGTCTCGGGGGTAGGGGTCGCGACCGCAGCGTGAGCGCCCGGCAGGCGGTCCGGAAGCTCGGCCGCAGAGACATGACTGTTCCGGTTGTATTCGTTCTACCGAGGACCGTAAATGCCGCCACTTGAGGGCCTTTGGCAGGGAGGAGAGGGGCGTCGGCGGTCGTGAGGTCGTGTTTGATATGGCCTGCACGAAAATTATTGAATTGCGCGGGTATTGCCGCTCCACTCGTGCAGCGCTAAGGTTGTTGCACGGTCCATGTCGATTCCAGGTAAGGCCGGGCAGCTCTGTCCCGGATGAAAGGTAGTCCCGACTGCCGGAGGAGGAGCTTCAGGTTGGGCCATCCGTGAAACCTGCCCCCGGTCTAATCGGGACAGGCCCGAGCCGTCACCGACCCCTGGTCATTACCTAAGCCAGCCTCAAGTCCACGTTCTGCTGTATCCGCATCCGTAGCTGCATCTCCTTCCCTTCATCACACACTCCTACCCAACAACTTTTCAGCGAGTGGCTTGCAGAGACACCACGCCTGTCACAAGACAAAATGTCTCCCTAAAAGGCCGGGGATCCGCTCGGGCCTGATTCAAAACACCTCACACAAAAGACACACAACGGGCCATCATACATCCCACACCATGTCTTATCCATTTCCCCCGCTTCTCCGTATCCTCCCTTGGTTCGACGGCTCATCACATACTTGCATGTGCCTGTCTCGTTCACACGCCGCATGCTGCATGTGTAAGGAGGAGAAATAGTAACCTTGCCTAAGAGCAGCCGCCTCCAAAACCAAAATCACGGGTCCCTTCGCCGAGGGCCGCCGTCCGCCCATTCCTCGGCCACCAAAAAAATCGCGTCCCAAGACCACCACGGTGCCGCCATACCAGATTCATTCCCGATCTCGACAAAGACGCCCTCATCATTATCGACCTATCTTGACCGCAATCCCGCCCACACAGTCGTACCACATCACGACCGTGCCCACACCAAGACAAGATGTTGACAACCCCCTCATATGCATCCATCCTCTCCGGGAAAGGGAGATAGGTCCCCTCCCCTCATCCAAAACTCCTCGCTGCATCTTGACCGAATAGGCAGGGGGCACCGCGCATCATCACCGAGGGGTCCATCGGCGTGATCAACCGCCGCTGCTGCCACGCCTGCAGCCAAAAGGTTGTGTGCAGACTTTCATCTGCAGGTGATGAGCGGACGCGGGCGATTTAGAGCCGCCAACTATTCCAATTCCCCTTCTTTCTCACTTCCCGTGCTCATGTCATAAACGGTTTCCCTTATCTGAGCTCACGTATAAAATTTTCTATTTCCGCCCCCCCCCCCCCTCTTCTCTCTCTATTTCTCTCCCTCTATCTCCTACATAGCCGAGGAGATATCCCCCCGGATTACCATTCCCATCTGACACCAGGCTAACCAAGCTACCTAACCAGCTGATTCAGCTCAGCGCCTTTCTTGTCGCGCCCACGTTGAGAGGTCGGGCTGGATTCTGCCCTGCCCTGCTTGCCCGCCCGCCCGCCTGCCTGCCTGGGACAGCAGCGGGCTGCTGGGGGGCGTGGGATCTGCCGCCGTCCCGTTGCTAGCAGACTCCCTAGCCCTTTTTTTCTTCTTCTTCTCGAGCCCAGCTAAGGGGGGTGTGTCTTTCCTTTCTCACTGCATCGACACCGCTTCCACCTCCTGCATTGGTGATAGTACCACCAGAAGATGTTATCATGGGGGAGAAATGGCAGCCAGGAGAAGGGGGGGGGGTTTGAAGCGTGGTGAGTGAGAGCGATGGGCTGCGCGCGAGCGAAACGATGCTTCGCCCTGCCCATGCCAATCGACATGCCCGCCTCAGTTCCCTTCTACCCATGCCGTCGTACGCCAGCCGCATCGGATAAGGCCTGCCTACTACCCCCGTCGCGAGGGCACTGATGCCATTTCGTACATTGGCCCTGCCAAGAGAAGACTCGATTCTTGCCTCTGCAATAAACGGCGGGGACGACGAGAGAATGCAGATGCAGGTCCGCCGCAGTGGGGGGGGGGAATCAAAGAGACGGACCATCAGTCAGGCAAAAAGGAAAAATATGGTTCTGCTCCTGTTCGGCCTCACATCTCACAGGGGGAAACTCCGCGAATAGGGCACCACCCCATCTTGGATCGACGTGGTTCTTTCCTAGCTTTTAATTCCTAGTCTCACATGCCTTGTCCCTTCGCGGTTGCTTTTTCCCCCCTCATAACGCCGCTCGAGGGGGGGGGGGGGGGGGGGGGGAAACACAATTTCTTTCCAAATTCGCAACACACACATTACTTATCAAGGGCACTCCTCATAGCGCCCTCCTCCGGCGTTTCCCTGCCCCTCCGAGGAAAAAATTTGGCCTAGTGACCTTCTACTGTTTGCCGGTCCTGCTTCGCCAAGGCTCTCTGTACCGTGTCGGGGTTTCCTCTCCAGTTCCTAATCCAAACCAAAGAAAATATTAACCCAAAAAAAAGGATAATAAAAAGCAGTATATGAGGCCTTGATTATGCAGAGGTGGGGGGAACAGCCTAGCACACCCGCTGATGATGGGCTTAGGCCCCCCATTGACCTTGGCCTGGTCGGATTTTGATTCTGCGCCGCTTGTCTTGCCCAGCCGTCGTTGGTGTTGCTGCTTCCTCTGTCCAAAGTCCCGGTTGAACGTTTATGGAAATGTAGTTGTACGCCGATGTCCATGGTGTCCCCCCCCCCCCCTCTCTCTCTCTCTCTCTCCTTCTGCCGTGTGGCAATGGCCGTTGTCTCCCGATCCCAACTCCAGGTGTAATTCGTACAAGCAGACGGCCGGATCAAGGGTTAGGAAAGCAGAAAATTCATAGTGTAGGTGACGAATGAACACGCGAGCTTGATGTGCGACGCTAGACGAAAGATACTTCGCTCGACGTGGGTGTCGTTCGCTCTGCTGCTGGCTGGTTCGATATTCGTGTGTTTTTGGTGCTTGCGCGCCTTCTTGCTCGTCCATGCTGCTGACGCCTTACCAGCTGCCTCTGCTGTTCGCTGGCGAGCTGGGGCTCGATCCGGTGAGGTAGTTGAGAGCCATCTCGGCGGCGTCTTCTTTCGCGTTGTTGAGGTTCTTGCCGTCGTACCAAAACCGTGCGGAAAGGGTGCGTCCGTGGACGGTGACTCGACTGGACCAAGCGGTGCGGCCGCCTGTGGACGGGAGGGGTGTTCAACAATTTGGTCACACTGGTGAGGTCTGGGTGGGGCGGTTGGGCAACGAAGCTTACCACGTCGATCAGAAACGATCTGGAATACCGGGGGAAGAATGTTTGCCTCTCGGCATGCGTCTGCGGGCCATTGTTTAGCTTCATGATGCTGCGGTGGGATGTGGAGGCGCCCAACCTTCAAGACGCTCCTGCCAGGTGCCCGCTTGACTATTGTACGAGGAGGCAGACATGGTGGCGGTGGGCGAGTAAGAGGTGTTGGAGTACATGTAGTGCGATGTTGAAGGGAAGACGGCGGGGGGAGCTCTCGAGGCTGTTCGTGTGTCGCGGTGGTTCAAAGGTAATGGAAGTGAGTTGGAGTCGGTTTGAGATCGTGGATGTGTCGAGGGACACTGGAATCTGTAGCGAACACTCGGAAGTTCTTATACTCGGATCAAGCAGGCCGTGATACGGATGGGAATATTCCCATTGGGGGTGAAAAAAAGATTATGATGTGGCAGGACAAGATTAGCTAGATGCTGTCCGGAGAGGCAAGGAACTGTTTGCACAACAAATGGCAGACGACGGGGGAGGGCGGATAGGGATCAGTTGGGCCGGTATCTTACGGCATGCTGCATCTTGGGACAGAGGTGGGAGGAGAAAAGGAAAGGAAGAGGAGAGAAAACGGGCATGATCCAAAGAAGTAACGACACAACATCACATCCCAATGCCGTTTGGGTTTGGTACGGCAGGACCGCGTCGTTTCCTGTGTGGTTTCTTTTTTCCCATGCCCTGGTACCTGTCTCTGATGAGCAGCGAAGGCGCGGCGGCGGGACAGGCTGAGGAGGGGTGTGCCACTTGGGTGTGAGTGCCTCTGCTTCGTCTGATGCTAGACCAGCAGCAGACCACAGACCAGACCGGACGTGGGGAGTGTGGCACCGTGCTGGGCCGGGTGAAGGTCGTGATAAACTTGGATCCTTGGCGTCATGAATTTGGTTATTTCTCTGTGCCTTTTCCGGTTTCTTGTGTGTACAAATTCCTTCCTTTTCTTTCCCTTCCAAATTTTGTTTTCTTGCTTTTTCTCAGACCCGTCGGAGACATACCCTAGTTGTCGAACCCCCGCGTGGTAAATCGGTACATGGGTGCCGACGTTCATGGGTTCAATGAACAAGCAGCTGGGAAATATGGGCTCAGAGACTTGAGACAAGATGGGATAAGTAGTAGCTCCATGTCGTAGGTAAGGTGAATACCTCTGGAGGGAGACGGGAAGTGGCCGGAGCAGCTGATTGGGGATTGGATCTGCTAGGCTCCCTTACCCGGCGGCCGGAGGGGGGTTTTCCAGGGCCAAACAGAGCTGGCGTGGAGTGCCGACCCGTCGGGGTGGAATAGAGAAAGTGATTGGGGAGCTTCAAGCCGCAAAGACTAGGACCCATGCCTAGGAAAAGACCGGGGAGGGAAGGGGATGGATCATGGATGGACTGACAGGCGAATGGAGGGGCGAGGAGGAGAACGACTTGCAGCCAAATGACAAACGGTGGGCAAAGGCATGGTGCAAGCTGACCAGGGGTAAGACTGGAATCTCGAACCGAGAAAGGGAGAGAGGAAACGAAAGTGACGGAAAGCGGATGCACACAGCCTGAGCTTGGATGTACTTCATAGTGCGGATACGGGTATGGAGCGAGCGGTCTCTGTCAGGCAATGAAGAGACTCGCACAATGTCTCTATCTGGAAGGGTAACCGCTCCATGATGTGAGCAGCTAAGGTATCTGTGTACCGAGATACAGATACCGTGCCTGACGTGCTACATGGTACCCTGGCTTCGCGGAGATGGACGCTCGCAGTGAAAGGGAGAAGCATACTGCTAGAGCGAGCGAGCGAGCATTGAAGCTGCTGGCGAATGAAAGAGCGAGTGGATGTACAGGACAGGGAGTGAGAGTAGGAAAAGCAACGAGGCTGGAAGGGCTGGCTGGGCGGGATGTACTGCGACGGCACCACGACCAACGCAGTCAACGCTTCGACCGAACCCATGCTCATCGAGGCCAGGCCATGTATGTCATGGCACTTGACCGGTACATAGGTGAGGTAAGGAAGATCAGGTACGGACGTTAGTATGCGAGTGGTATTATTTGCAGGCAAGGTAGGTAAGGTGAGGCGAGGTCACGAAGGACCGGGCACTGACATCAGAGCAAAGAGCCAAGAGCAATTGGGCAATCGAGCTAAGAGGGAGAGAGAGGCAAAAAAAAAAAAAAGGAAGAAAAAAACCCCCCAGAAGAAAAAGAAAAAGGCGAACGGCTTTGGGAATGAGTGATCGAGACTTACAAGCTCTGCACACCGGGCGGCAGAGCAGCAGCAGCAGCATCAGCATCAGCTTTGAGCTCTGGCTCTGGCCTCTGGGCTAACTACGCCAGGGCCCCTCAGCGGCGGCATCGACTCCGCCAGCCGGTGAAGCGAAACGGGCCGGGGTGGTAATGCTAAGCAGCTGGTGGTTGGGCAGGGTGATACCTCAGTAGTGTCGACTCCATAAATATGGCAGTTGGAGGAAACTCGGTCAACATGGTTTGGGCCTCATCGAGAGGACGTCGTTGGATGGAAGATGGACTGACGTTGAAGTATGCCACTCTACCTTAGTGCAGGGTAAAGTGCACCCAAAAGGGAGAAAAAAAAAAAAAAAAAAAGAAGAGAGCGTAGAGCCACGTCGATGCGATCAGATGCGGCAGGGCAAGGCGGGGGACAGGACACAGAAGCGAGTGATGTACGATTATGTGCCACAACACTGAAGTGGTTTAGATCATGAGGGGAAGGGAGAGGGAAAGGGGGTGGGATCGGGCAGCACTTGCTCCTCATCGTCATTTGGGGGGGGGTGTGGGGTGAGGCAGAAGATCAGGGCAGGGCAAAGTAGAGCAACCCAAGTCCTAAAGCAAAGCAGGCCAAGGTATGCATGGTGAAAGGCGTGCCTGGATGGATGATGAGGTGTTACTCGATGGTATCGAGGCGTGGAGCGAGCAAGGCGTGCGGCATGGCTAGACCACATGCGCTGCTGATGCTGCTGCTGACGCTGCGGGGTGTTGATGATGGGATGGGATGGGGCTGGTGATAATGATGCTTTTGCCTTTGCCGATGCTTGCTGATGGCTGTGAAAGGAATTATGGAATCATGGAATTATGACTTATGCAGAATAAAAAAAAACACCGGGCTAGAGTTCGGTAGTTGTTGAGTGTGAAATCTGTAATAGCAGTTGTCAGCTATGCTCAGGCCGGGATTGTGCTAGTGCAGATTGCTTAAACTCCAAGGTCCTCCCTCTACCAGTATCGCGCTGGACACGACAACGTCATGGGGATGGTGGAACGACGGACGGGATCGTCCAGACTGACAGGTGGCCAGCTGGTTTGGGCGAATGCAGCCAAGTTGCGGAAAGGCAGAGCTACAGCCGTTCGTACATATGAAGGCACGCTGCCTGCGCATCTCATGCACGAACACACTCCGCTACAGCTCGCAGCGGGCCTTCAAAGTTGGCCCGCGGTGTGGCATTGATGCTGGTCTACCTTACCCTTGGAGCTGGCCTTGGTGGCCTCTGGTGGCATCGGGGATGAGAAGAGCCCCAGCCGGAGGGTCCCTAGCTTGGTAAGTCTGCGAGGCTAAGGAACCGTCATGCTTCCCCGAAACGAAGGCAACAGGAATCGAACCGGGAAGCCGGGCATCTGTACCGCAGTGCGCAGAGTACGGCGTCGGGTTTGGTTGGTGTTGGTGTTGGTGTTGGTGTTGGTCCTGGTGACTGGGCCTTGGGCTTTGGAACGCGTGAGCTGCAGGCATTGGCAGTTGAAAATGGCAGAGAAACAGGAAGCGAACAGAGGGCAAGGCTTCAATTGTCCGGCTATTGCTGTTTGGCCTTGTCGTTGACAACCCGGGCTGTCCATGTCTGGCAATGAGTGCTTTGAGTATGAGGGCTGGAAATGGAGGTCAAAGTGGAGCGGCAGAGGCATGCCCTGCCCTGTCCCGGTCGACAACACTGAGTTTATATCTTCTTACTTACCTTAGTAACCTTTACATATAAAAGAAACGGGGTCTTTTCTATACATAATAATAAATAAAACTTGATAATAAGAGCTAATTATTATTAGAATTTTAAACAAAATCTTAAATCAAACAAAACTTAAATAAACTATAATTTACTATCAGTTTTATTAAATAATTCCAAGTTATATAAATAAATCTCTAGAGTACTCAAGTATAGCTATAGAACTTGAGATATCTCTGTTAATTTAACCCTAATTTCTTAAGATATCTTAATAATATTGATATTTTATTTATATTTTCAAGGAGATAGGGTATTTTAAATATATAAAGAACTATTAGTTTAATAACCTTAATATTTCTTTACTCTAATAATAGAGATCAATTTATTTCGTTACAATTAAAGACATATATTAGTAAGAGTATTAGAAACATAATCAAAAGTATATAATGAATAAAAATGAAATATAAAAAATAGTATAATAGATATTCTAAAATATATGTCAATTATCAATTAATAAGTACATAATAAGTAGTATATTAATTTTTGAAATATATTTAAGAAGTAGATTAGAGATTAAGAGAAGTAGAATAGAGTGAAATAAAGTGCTAGATTATTAGGGGTAAGGATATATACTTGCAGCTCTAGAAAATTCATATATTAGCTGTGTCTTCCTATTTAGGTACTGGGAAGCCAACGAACGAGCTGTTA
This sequence comes from Colletotrichum euphorbiae, assembly GCA_037178605.1. Classification (NCBI taxonomy): domain Eukaryota; kingdom Fungi; phylum Ascomycota; class Sordariomycetes; order Glomerellales; family Glomerellaceae; genus Colletotrichum; species Colletotrichum euphorbiae. Next base: position 57,494 of record JAXCEF010000104.1, read on the forward strand.
GTCTCGACTCGCAATACGGAGAATCCGTAGAGCATAGAGTGCCATGCAACGAAACATAGCTTTGCCGGCGACTCAATTCTTTCGTGTTCGTGTCGACTGGCTTTCTCTCTCTTTTCTCTTGTTTTTTTCTTCCAACAACTGGTCGCGTGGAGTACCATCGTGTTCACCGTCTTTTCGCCCCGTCAAACTTTCCACAGACTCCGGAGGATCGTGAGGGGACGCATATTACGACTCCGCGGTGAAGGCGAAGGGCTTCGAAGTTCGGGTCCGAAAGTCGTTTCATCATCGTCCACAATAACTCGGTGCGATGTGACAAGACGATGCGGTGGGAGGAGAACTGCGCATGATTGACGTGATGAGGTTATTCCGCAGCAAGGGACAAACGAAACCACCGCAAGGGTTGAGAAATGCCAGGCACGATTAGGATTGGTCCAGGTTTACTTGGGAATGCAGCAGCAGCAGCAGCAGCAGCAGCAGCAGCGCAGTGCAATGCGTTCCCGCCTAGAAAAACCTTGAGAGAAGAAGAAACGTAGTGAGGGGCCGTGATCGCCGCCGTCTTCCTTCCCAAGCTTCAGGATGTGCTCAGGTGCAGCAGCAGCAGCAGTAAGGCTCCAGACAAGGGCCAGGGTTGCTCCCATCTGACCTTGCAGTCCTTTCCTTGCTCCAAGGGCGAAGTTTCAGGCCCTACCCCAGTCTCTTGAACCCCAAAATTCCATTTCACGGTTCCTGATCTTCGTCACCACCTGTACTCAAATGCGACCTCACATCCTCTTTGCTTTTGTGTGCCAGGATGACTCTGGGGGGGGGGGGGGGACTCTACCTAGTGCTTGACAGAGAGACACAATTTCAACGACAAGTCTGTGTGACGCTAAGACGACTGACGACCGCCGACTCTAACTGAAGACGTCCAAAGGCGCAGGCTTCATACCGGCGGCAACAACAGAGACGGGACTCCCTGGCAACGTTTGCTCGCGGATCGACGTTAGCTCTCAACGGACCCTGGCCAAGGTACGGGACCGACAGGAACCGGGCGCTGGAGCTCCGATGACAGCGCGGTCGCATGGCGCATGGCAGGATGGGCGGGCAACGCAACAAAAACAAGGGTCCGTCTGGTTGACTCGAGTTCATAACCAGCCCGTCGGGTTCAGTTCCAACATGGCCCGGACCTAACACGCCCTCTGCCTCCTTTTCCGGTTCCCCTGTTTACGCAAAGCAAGTACTTTGTACGTACTTCAATACGGGTTGCTCAATACTAAGGTATAGTACAGACGCTTCGACGTCGACGCGTCCCCAAAGGCCGTGTCCGAGACCATAAGTTCGCACCAATGTCGATGCTTGGACGCTGCGTCGGGAGTTTTGGGGGATTATCATCCGTGTAAGTCCATTGGAGACGGGAAACATCCATGATGTGAGGCAGCGCAAAAACAATAATGCATAATGCACCCTCCCACTCAGCCCCTTGGTTGGCGCGCGAGTACGGCAAGCCTCCGACCTCCAACCTCATTAGCGGCACCAATCCAATGCAACGGACTCCTTCACTGCCTGTATCCGTTTCTCTCTCTGTTGCTTATTGGATGTTTGTATCGACTTGCAGAAAGAGACGTACGTCTCGACCGGGTAACACATGGTCAGCGGAGCCCATGGCAGCCAGAGCGCACCATGCCGGCCGTCTCATTCTCGAGGTTTTTAATTTCCTTGCCTCGCATCGCTGCGTCCCCGTGATGATCGAGGCACGAAATTCCTTGTTCTGCCATGTTGCCGCCCGGCACGGACGGGTTACCACCAACGCACATTGCATCAAGACGACCTAATATCGAACTCCTTTCGCGTGGCAGGATATCCATATTCAATGACGATAGATGGGAGGACAGTTGTTTCTGCAGGAGTATGCGTGTCTCGGCGGCGGAGCCTGCATACCCGTACATCCCCGAGCTGTCCGCCACACCCATCGAGAATCGCACATCAGTGCAGGATCGAGGCTGCAAATTTGACGATGCCAGATCAAAGCCTGGCTGATGCAGCAAGTTCGTCAGGGTCGTCAGGGTCGTCAGGGTCGTCAGGGTCGCCAGGGCCGAGACAGGCAAGACCAGTCAGTCATTCAACCGGCCGCGCGCTGGGTTTACTGCCAATCCTTCTTCGCCCTGCGAGGCACGGCCAACGCAACAACGGCACCTAAACCGTATTGGACGCAGCAAGCCGGCGTCAGACGTATGCATCCCGCGCCTGTGTCTCACAAGACCCTGGCAGGACTGTAGGCGGGCAGCCGTACGAAGACGTCCGGAGCAAGGATCCCACAACTTCAAACACAAGCAAAGTTGCCGCGCGATTTATCGTTACCCTTTTAAACGAGCTACGTGTCGGAATCTGAAGGAAGCTGCTTCTTGGCCCTCTTTGCCACTTCGTCTGGACGGTCCTGTAGCGGACGGTTGCCTCGAAGCCCTGTTTTTTTCTTGGGGGGGGGGGGGCACGTGCAGTTGTTCTTCTGCTTCTATGCATGCCATCGCCCGCACGATTGCCAGCGATTCGATAGTCGCACGCGATCGTCCGCGCCTAGCCTATTCCGCGAGGCCCAATACGAGCAGGATTCAGGTACACGAAACAAGTTGCGAGACACTGTGCTGACACTTAGAATGAAGCGAGCTTCAGGCTCGGCGTGCCTGGAGGCCTGATGCGTTGTCTCTGGCTCCCTTCGCCGGTGCGGGCAGTGATGCCCACCATTGAACAAGTTTCGTGAATGACCTCGCGGCTGGAACATGAGTGCTCGCGGCTCACTGATCGGTAGGTTCTCTGGACGTGTGTCGTAAAGATCGACCGCGACACAGCACGTTGACGTTGCGTTGACGCTGTGAGCCGACTTCTTCCGTCTTCGATGCTGCAAGATTCCCAGGGCAAGCCACTCGCAGCATGGGAGCACAAATCGGAAACATCAGTGACAGTCCGCCAGGGGCGACTTCGGGGACGCAAATGCCACGACCATATCTGAGATGACGAAGAGAAACGACGTGCAGCGGGGAAAAGGCAAAGAAACGGCCCCCGTTGTGGCTCTATCGATGGCGAACGTCTTCCGGACGTTGGCATGACCTGCAGCAAGGCCCAGCGCCCCGGAGGCCATGAGGGCCCAACGACAACGGCTCAGGTGGAGATCAAAGAGATTGCAGGGAGTCGAATTCTGAAAGTGGACGGATGCATGAGAGCATGCAATCATTGCAGCTCGCCAGGCTTAGCACCGCACCGAATGCGGTGCTGCATGTCATTGGCGAAGCGGATGGAGGCCCGAAAGTGTCATGTTGGAAATCTCCGCTCCCGCTGCGGCGGGCCTGCCGTGTGTGACGGACATGTCGGGCTCTACCTTAGTTGGCCGCGGCGAGGGTTACACTTGGGCTTCTATTCCAGGACGCGCCGTCTCTTCCCGTGGTATGGCCCACGACGGACCGCCGATGGCCGGCTCCGCATCACGGCGTGGAGGTCGGAACAACGGTCTTATGCAGAATACGAGGGCGCGGAGGACTCATGATCAAGTGCCAGTGCCGATGCCAGCGCCAGATGACGTCCCCTAACGTCGGATCCGCGGTCGCGCAGAGATGAACGCTGTGCCACCAAAGCCTCAAAAAGAGCCGCCAGATGGGAAGACCGATGAAGCGATGGCGACGGTCACGGAGAGCTAGCCAATCGACAGAGCCTCGGCCAACTGGCAATCGGGTACCAATAACCCCGGAGGGAGGTTACTCCCGGGAGGTTGGGTTACTGGGTGTGCAGGAGAGCCGAGAAACTCGATTGAACTTGGCTGGCGATGGTGATGGAGGGGAGCACAACGTCAGCGCTGACACCAATGAGGGTGTCGAGGTACGTAGCGAGGCTGCTTCTGCAATTTGCGTTGCAACTGTGGTAGTTGTAAAGAAACTGTTTTGTGTGACCTTGCCGTCTTGTTCTCTGTCAGAAAGTTGCGGCATATTATTAGACTGGCAACGAGAGACGGCCCTCTGCCTATGGGATGAAGCATCCTACACACGGAAATAGTCCCGTGGACGGAATGAATCTCTGGTGCCATGTGAGAGCCCAGCTGCCCCAGTCAACGCGCAGATTGGTCTAATCGATAAATGGCCGGGAGACGCGGGGGAAATGGTGGAGGCCGAGTTACCTCGGTACCCCACAGGCGTACCGACCGGGGCTAGGCGTCCTGGTCGTGGTCGTTCGCCCACGGCCGGACCGAGTCAGCTAGACTGCCGTCAGGACTGAAATCGCTGTGCTCTGCTGCTGTTCACGTTGCGCCTGTTTTAATCTGCCTTCTACACCACCACATTGTCTAGACGTTTCGTAGAAACTCGTTTCCTCTTTTCCCGCGTTTCCCCAGAGCCGTCGTTCGCGTAACACAGAAAATATAGAGATCAGAGAAACGTGTCCCCCAACCCCCGGTCGCCCAACGCCAACATGCCTCTCGAGACTGAGCTGACCAGACGGTTGGGTATCAAAGGTACGTCAAGTCCAAGTGAGGCCAAGATGGAAGAGGAAGAAGATGCACAACAGACACATCCGCCCCCCGTCACCATGCGTCGGGAACCACTTGGATGAGAAACTGTTTCCGCGCCGGGCTGGCTGACGCGACCCTCTTTCTCTCCTCGCAGTGCCCATCGTCCAGGGCGGCATGCAGCACGTCGGCACAGCCGACCTCGCCTCGGCCGTCTCCAACGCCGGCGCGCTGGGCATCATCACCGCCCTCATCTTCCCGACCCCCGAGGACCTGCGCAGGGAGATCCGCCGCTGCAAGACGCTGACCGACCGCCCCTTCGCCGTCAACATCACCCTCCTCCCGGCCCTCGTGCCGCCGGACTACGGCGCCTACGCCCAGGTCGTCATCGACGAGGGCGTCCGCATCGTCGAGACCGCCGGCAACTCCCCGGGCCCCGTCATCAAGCAGCTCAAGGCGGCGGGCGTCACGATCCTGCACAAGTGCACCACGATCCGGCACGCGCAGAGCGCCGTCAAGCTGGGCGTCGACTTCTTGAGCATCGACGGCTTCGAGTGCGCCGGCCACGTCGGCGAGTCGGACATTACAAACTTCATCCTGCTCTCGCGCGCCCGCCAGTCGCTCGAGGTGCCCTTCATCGCGAGCGGCGGCTTCGCCGACGGCGAGGGCCTCGCCGCGGCGCTGTGCCTGGGCGCCTGCGGCATCAACATGGGCACGCGCTTCATGTGCACGCTCGAGGCGCCCATCCACCACAAGATCAAGGAGGAGATCGTCAAGGCGCAGGAGACGGACACGGCGCTGCTGCTGAGGAGGTGGAGGAACACGACGCGGCTTTACCGGAACAAGGTCACGGAGGAGGCGCTCAAGGTCGAGCGGGAGAGCACGTCGGGCGAGTTCTCCGAGATAGCGCCCTTGGTCAGTGGGAAGCGCGGAAAGGAGGTTTTTGTCACGGGCGATCCCGACTACGGCGTAAGTCTCCAACTCTTCTGTCCAGAGAATGCTTTCCTGGGCGACACTGCTTTTTTTTTTTGTGGCGACACTGCTAACAACTGGCGATGGCAGGTTTGGACGGCAGGTCAGGTCATTGGGTTGATTCACGACATCCCCTCAGTCAAGGACTTGGTGCCCAGGATAGAGAAGGAGGCGGAGGCGGCGCTGAAGGAGAGGCTGGCGCTCATCAAGCCGGCGGCGAAGTTGTAAAGACTTTTTTCCTTCGTGGTCATGAAGCGATATAGATCTGTAGAACGAGTTGTACTATCCGCATACATCACGATGTTTCTCTCTGCAAACGACACAACATCGTCATGTCTATTCAACCATCCATTACTCTGCAGTCACGATCTGTTAAGATCAATGGGACTGACTGACTGACTGCCCGGGTAAGGTAAGTGGCGTGTAGTCGGCCGCGGCCGTGGCCGGACCCTGCTGGCAATACTGTCATCCTATTGGTGATTGACTCGCGGTGCATCTTCACATGGGAAAGGAATGGAGGGAAAACACGGGGTAACCCCATACACGGATCTAATAAATCTCAAAGCCAAGCAAACACGTGTTTCCCACTTCTTGAGAAATGCAGACAAAGCACCACAGGTTTTGAGGTGAAGGACTCGGAGTGTGTGTGTGTGTGTGTGTGTACCCAGCCTCTGAAAGCTCGGCCAGGTAGGTAGTCTCCGTCATTTTGCCTCGTTGTGGTTATGATTCGGGTCTGGAGGGTTTACTAAGTTCAAGCGCAGTCAGACCTCCCAAGATGCGTCCCGTGACAGCTGAAAGAAAAAAAAAAAGGATAGAAAAAAGGAAATATTTGGAGATCAGCTGCGACTTGTGACGCAGCCCATTGACATGGACTCGAACCATGCGAGCACTCTACAGGCGATCCTCTAGCGAACTCCCAGAGCCTGTCCAATAGCGGCTTTCTCCCCCGCAGCGAGTCAAGTCGGCAGCGGCGGCGGCGGCGACAGCCCTGGCAGGACGAAAGAACGAAGAACGAAGAAGTACGGGGGAGGCGCTGTTGCAGCAAGCCAGTGCTGCGGAAACAACTGATGACTGACGCCAAAGGGGAGCATGTGAAAGCTTGCCTGGCGCATTCGGGGCTCCACCTCAGGTTTCGCACCAATGCGGTGTGGCCTCTGGAATGCCTCGGTCGACAAGATAGGTACCTTTCCCCAGCTGACATCAGCGCCCACGGCCGCCCCCCAGCCAACCCAACTATTCCTCGAACTGCCATCGCGGCAGCTCCTTGGCCAGTGGTCCAGTTTCTCAACATCCGAGGCACATCTGTCAATCTTAGATCCGATCCAAAGACCAATCTCGCCGGCCGTTGACGTACTCTTTCTCATCTCGCTTTACAAACTTCCCATCTCTCTCATCTGCCACTCTACCCCAGAACATCTACGCATATCTCTTTGTCTAGTAATTTATTCCCCAGAATATTCAGCTACAAATCTACAAAATGGGTGGTCAGTAGCTAGCAGTATTCCGACGACGTATCTCCAATGCTAATGATGCCTTCTCAACAGCTCTTGAGAGATTAACTCAGCTTGGCGGCCAGTTTACCGGTGGCAGCAACAAGGAGAAGATCCTCCAAAAGAACGCCGACGATGTGAGTACAGCCTCCAAGCCTCGACTCCACGATCCAAAGCTAACCTACCGTCTACTCCTAGGTCGTCGTCACTGCAGCCCTCCGAACGGCTTTCACAAAGGGTGGCAAGGGCGGTTTCAAGGACACCCAGGCCGCCGACCTGATGACGGGTGCCTTCAAGGCCCTGCTCGAGCGTTCCAAGATCGACCCCGCCCTCGTCGAGGACATCGCCGTAGGAACTGTCCTGGCCCCCGGCGGTGGTGCCACCGAGATGCGCGCCGCCGCTCTCGTCGCTGGTTTCCCCGAGACCACCGCCGTTCGCACCCTCAACCGCCAGTGCTCCTCCGGTCTGCAGGCCTGCGTTGATGTCATCAACCAGATCAAGACCGGCATGATCGAGATTGGTATCGGCGCCGGTGTCGAGAGCATGTCCACGCAATACGGGTACGTTCCCCCCCCCTTCTCCCAATGCCGCAAAGCCCCCGTCTTTATCGCAGCTTCAGCACGCTAACCATACCGTTCGATCAGCCCTGGCGCCGTCTCCGAGTTCTCCGAGATGCTCGAGAACTTCCCTCAAGCTGCCAACTGCAAGGTCCCCATGGGTGTCCTCTCCGAGGACATGGCCCGCGACCTTGGCATCCCTCGCCACAAGCAGGATGCCTTCGCCGCCTCATCCTACGCCAAGGCCGCCAAGGCCCAGGCCGAGGGTCTCTTCGACCAAGAAATCGCCCCCCTCAAGGTCAAGTTCGAGGACCCCAAGTCCGGCGAGACCAAGGAAATCACCGTCGCAAAGGACGACGGTGTCCGCGCCGGCGTCACCGCCGAGTCCCTGGGCAAGATCAAGCCCGCCTTCGCCAAGGACGGCAGCATTCACGCCGGTAACGCCTCTCAGGTCTCTGACGGTGCCGCCGCCGTTCTCTTCATGAAGCGCTCGACTGCTGAGCGTCTCGGCCAGCCCATTCTCGGCAAGTTCGTGTCGGCCGCTATTGTCGGTCTGCCACCCTTGTTGATGGGTCAGGGCCCTGCCAAGGCCATTCCCAAGGCCAACGCCCTTGCCGGCATCGCCACCGAGGACGTTGACATTTATGAGATCAACGAGGCCTTCGCTTCCCAGTGCTTGTGGAGTGCTGAGCAGCTCGGCATTCCGTTCGACAAGGTGAACCCCAAGGGTGGTGCTATTGCCTTCGGCCACCCTCTGGGCTGCACCGGCGCGAGACAGGTCTCTACCCTGCTGTACGAGCTTAAGCGGACGGGTAAGAAGATTGGTAACACATCCATGTGTATCGGTACCGGTATGGGCATGAGCGCTGTCTGGGTTGCCGAGTAAGGTCATGTATTGGATGGTTAAACTTGTATTCTAGTTATAGCATTGGGCCTAGTTGTATATCAACAGAATGATCTGGATTTATGAAAACGATAGCTAGTTTAGGGCGTTTCACGACTTGCAAGCCAGGGGTTTTCGTATGGCCAACCGAAGGCATTCCTAGGTTGCGCCCGAAAGTCTGTCCGAGCTCATCGTCCTGACAACGACCCTGCGAATACATCCGCCCATATCCACCATGAAATCTCTTCTTCACGACCAGAGACACGCTCCAGCCCGCAATGAAAATGAAAAAAGGGACGCCTGTCAGACGTCCATAGACACCCACCCCGCCCGTGCGCCCAAGGGCAAGACCGCAGACAGGGACGAGATCATCACCGCTCTCCATACAGCCCCAGCCAGAAGGTTTAGTTAGGGCCGCCCTCCTCGCGGAGAGGTCGAGAGCAACCAAGAGTTCTTTCTTCACTCTAGGGTGTCGAGGATATCGCTCATCAACCAGGGTAGGATCTGTGGCTCCTTTAGGGAACCTAGAGAAGGTCGAACACTATAGAAATGATTCTCCTGTTGAGCTTGGTCAGCAATCTTTTTCCCCGCCGCCCGTGAGGAGGCGATCCGCCTGGGTAAGGTAGGTAGCGAAGGGGAAGAGGGAAGGGGTGGGGGCGGCCACGTACTGAAGTATTGTCGACATGAAGAAGAAAAAAAAAGAGAAAAGGAGCGAAAGGACCGCGAAGGTGGACGAGATTTTATACCTGCCCTTCGCAAGGGGGGTCCCCCGGCGTCCAGGGGCTCGCTCGGTGGGGCTCGAAAGGAAACGTGAAGTGAAAGCAGAGCCGCTGCTGCCCCACCCCCCCCCCACCTTTTTCCATTGGGAAAGATGGGCAAAGTGAGTTTTTCTTTTCGCGATGCGCGAGGGAAGGTGGGGCGCTTGGTGGTTGAGGCAGGAACAGGTGGACTGGCTTGGAGAGAAAACTGGCAAGGTGGAAAGTCAAGGACGCCGGGCATCGTTTACCTTCCTCTATATGAACCTAGAAAGGAACCTTGAGCCCCCCCTTAACGGGAGAAGACGGCAGAGCGAGCGATTGATGCAATGAGACATGGCTGGAGTGAGAATGCTCCGCGTTGAGAGTCCGAGCACATAGCTTCATATATTCATTTCCTTCCAGATCCTCTTGTCAAGGTTCGGTGGTGTAGTTGGTTATCACGTCAGTCTAACACACTGAAGGTCTCCGGTTCAAGTCCGGGCCGAATCAGGCTTTTTGTCCTTTTGAACAAATCCCTCCTCCCAAGCTGAATTTATCGCGTCTTCCCGTCCCAGAGATGGCTGCTGCGACCTGGCTGGTTTCCATCTTATCCACGGTGCTCCTCTCAAACTGGCAGGACACCCGCAATCCAAACCGCGTAAATCGCCCGGAAATTGTTTCCAGACAAAGCATGCATAGTTCCTTGATGACCTCCATCAATACTTGAGCAGTGAAGACGAGTGACACGAGTTCAGTTTCCAAGTCAGCTGACTGCGATTCCGCAACATCGCAACTCTCGGTTATTACAAGATCAAAGAAGGTGCTATCACCGTAACACATTCGTTAGTGTTACGGCTCGTTTGCATCGAATCTTAGCTGAGAACGAGATCTATCGCCATTTAGTGTAGAAAAAAAAAGAAAACTCATATGCAAAGGAGATCCCAGCTTCTGAGCAGCGGAGATTGTCATCACATGACGTACAATTCACAGCAATCGCATAACCAAAGATACCAATTGCAAAGGGCGAAGCTGGGTTCGAAAGACGATGGCTCATCAAGTTGGACTGTCATGTCGGTAGCAAAGGACACCAATGTAAGACAGCGACGCCGGAGCAGGCTCTTCACATGTGTCACGTAGTCAACATCACCAACTAGCGCACACAGGGCATTTATAACTTTCTATTAAGGAGATCCCTTCCTACTCACTCTCCTCATAACCACCATCTGCCTGATTGCCTGAAGAAACGAGTACCGTTCTGTGTGGGGGGGGGGGGGTATTGGTGCCATCGCCAGCGAGCGAAGCCAGGCAACTCGCGCGACTCAAACAAAAACCGTAAAACGCCTTCCTGGAACCATAGTGCGGGGCAGCAAACGACGCATCCCAAAGAGCCTTTCCTGGGAATAAGAAAGCCGGTCCATGTGATAAACCGCCAATCCTCCTGACCACGAAGTGGCAAAGAAGTCTAACCATACATGCCTGCCGTAGGAAACGATGCTTAGACAGATCCAGCAAACATCTGCCGACGTGACGAAGCATGTCGTAGAAATCCCTCAGGCGTTAAAAATGCAGTCGATAGTGCCGCCTCATTCCAAATAACTTTTCCCAATCCGTGTTGAGCAGTGACTTTGTGAGCGTTGTGTGAAAGCTCACTCGTCAGGTAGAAAGGATGCCGGTAACAAGGGTATGTTGACATAAAAAATCATGCTCATGACGTAACGTGATAGCCGATGGACCCAACTTAAGCCTTGGTCTCCTCAGCCTTCTTCTCGCCCTCCTCACCACCCTGGGTCTTGATGTACTCCTCGTAGACGCCGAGAGCCTCGTCAACCTTGGCCTTGAGAGCGCCTTCGTCCTCGATACTGGATTGTGTCAGTGTTGATTCTTTGTGCGATTGTTGTTGGGGCACTTACAGGTTAACCAGTTCGCCGTTTTCCATCTCGAGAAGCATACCAGTGATCTTGCCGGCAAGTTCAGGCTGCATGGCCTGGATCTTGGGGAAGATAACCTCACCGAGAATTTGCTTCTGCTGGCCGGGGTTGCTAGAGGCAGCGTTAAGCTGCTGCTGGAGCAGGCTGGAGCTGTTGAGGTCCTGAGCAGGGGCAGCACCGCGGCCACCCTGGGGGAAGGGAGGGTTCTGCTGGTTATCGCGGGGACCATTGGCACCGCGGCCGGCGCCGGGCTGGTTGCCGCCTTGGCGGGCGTTGGGAGGGAAGCCGGGCATACCAGGACCGGGCATGCCAGCCATGGGTGGAGCGGGACCGCGGCCGCCCTGGGGACCGCCGCGACCACCAGCGTTCATGGTGGCCTGCTGGACCTGCTGAATAGCAGCAAGGAACTGAGGATTGCCACCCTGGGGGAAAGGACCGCCGGGAGGGAACTGGCCGGGCATGCCGTAGACAGGAGGCATCTGCTGGGGAACGCCACGTCCACCCTGTTGAGGGTAGCCTCCAGGGAACTGGCCAGGACGAGCACCTTGGACGGGGGGCATAGCCATGCCGGCCTGGGGATAGGGCATGCCGCGACCACCCTGGGGGAAGACGGGCTGCTGGCCGGCAGCGTAGAAGACTGGCTGCTGCATGTACTGCTGGGGCAAACCGGCGGCGGCGGCGGCCTGCTGCATACGCAATTGGTTTCTAGCCTGGATGCTCGCCTCGAGCTGGTTCTTGCGGACATCCTTGCGCTGCGCGAGGGCGACGTAAAGGGGCTTGCCGTGGAACATGCGCTGGTTCATTTCGGCGACAGCCTTGGTGGCATCGTCGGGGTTGCTGAAGCAGACGAAGCCGAAGCCCTTGCTCTTGCCGTGAAGCTTCTTGTCGGACTTTTTCTCCTTCTTCTCATCATCCTTGTCCTCGGACTTCTCCTCATCCTCCTTCTTAGGCTCCTTCTCCTTCTCCTCGGAAGAGCTCTCCTCGTCCTCCTTGGACTCGCCAGGAGTGTCGCGCATAACCTTGGCAGAGGTGATGGGGCCAAAATCGGCGAAAAGCTGGCGGAGCTTCTCATCATCGACCTCGTCGTCGAGGTTCTTGATGTACAGGTTGACGCCTTGGTACTTGTTGGCCTTCTCCATGCGAGCAGCTTCGTAAGACTTGCGCAATTCCTCCTCGCGCTCGTGCTTCTTCTGGGCTCGGCCAACGTACAAGTCCTGTCCGCGGAAGTCCTTGCCGTTAAGGTCCTCGACGGCCTTGGCAGCAGCCTCGTGGGTGGTGAAGTTAACGAAACCAAAGCCACGGCTCTTGCCTCCCTGATCACGGGCGAGAGAGGACGAGGTAACGTCGCCGAACTTAGCAAAAAGCTCGCGGAAATCCTCGTCGCTAACCTCGCTCTGGATGTTCTTGACGTAAACGTTGGTGAAGTTGGCCTTCATTTCCTCGAACTTGCTCTGGCGGTCCTTTTTGGGGATGTGGTGGCCGACGTAGACCTTCTTCTCGTTCAGAAGCATGCCGTTAACATGCTTTATAGCCTGAGCAGCAGCCTCATCGGTCTCGTAGTGGACGAATCCGTATCCCTTGGAGTTGCCGTTCTCGTCTTGTGCGACCTTGCAGCTCAAGATGTTACCGAAAGCAGCAAAGGTGTCGTGAAGAGCCTTGTTGTCGATAGCGACGTCGAGGTTCTTGATGAAGACATTGCCCTGACCAGTCTTGCGAAGGGCAGGGTCGCGCTGAGACCACATGATACGGCAAGGGCGACCCTTGATGAGGGTGTAGTTGAGCTCCTCGAGAGCCTTCTCGCCGTCGCTGGTGGTGTTGTAGTTCACATAGGCGTAGCCAAGAGAGCGGCGGGTAACAGCATCACGGCAGACACGAATGGAAGCAACAGAACCGATCTGGGAGAAGAGCTCGAAAAGCATAGCCTCGGTGACGGAGGGGTCGAGTTCGCCAACGTAGAGAGAGGCGGAGGCCTGGGGGTGGGGGGCAGCAGAGCTGGGAGTAGGACCAGCGGTGTCGGCATTTTCGCCCTGAGCGCCCTCAACGTTGGTGTTGATGGCAGGAGCGTTCTTGGAGTCAGCGCCGTTGAGCGAGGTGTTGCTCAGGTCGTTGGCGAGCTGGTCGACAGCGCCGTTGTTCGTAGCAGTGGCCATTGTATCGGTGTTTGAATTGCCCTAGAAAAGGATACTGCGACAGCAACACACGTTAGACGTCAAGCTTTTAGAAACGGCAAACGACAGCGCGACATGAAGGAGAGGAAGAAACGGCGCAAGGCCGTCCGGCCAGTCAATTTGGATATACTGAGGGGAAATAGGGAAGAGGGAAAAAAAGCACCTACCAAGTCAAGAAATCTTACGCTCGGTCGTGTGACGGGGCCGGAACGGTGTGGAGGGTAAGGGTACTGGGAGAGGCGGAGGGTAAGCCTTTCTCGTCGAATGAGGTTATTCGGATGTGTGACGTTTGACCGACACACAAGAGACGCGCTGAAGGCTTGGTTGACAGGTAAGTGCGCGAATGGCTGAGGTGAAGCAAGAAAGTCGAGGGTCGGGCGGTGGCCTCTGGGATTTTCTTGCAAATTGGAGGGGAAGTGGGAGACGGAGGTGAGATTTTTGAGGGGGGTTTTTCAAGTTTTTTTTGGAAGTTTTTTTTTCTGATGAAAAAAGTGAGCGAGACAGAGAACAAGTACGAAGACGTACTCCTTGTCAGACCCTCTTTAGATGTGAAGGGTGATTGATAGGGTTTGTGTAGTTGTTGGAAGAGAAAAGAAGAGGAGGGGAGAGAAATTTCACCGAGTGTGGCTTTTGGAGATGGTTTTTTTTTAAACTGGATCTGGCCGGTCAGGTCTCCCGCCGCCTGCCGCCTGCCTCGCACCGCAGTCAGTGGAAGGAGGGTGGTGCCTTCTTCGTTTCCTTCCACCCACGACCACCAACACCGCAGAGTGTGCCTTTCGGTTTTTCACTGCGCGCGAAGAGAGGAGGGGCGGCAGGGCATGTGCCAGTGACGTCGGTACATGGCTTTTGTGCGCAATAAGTCACTATGATGGGTCCGTCTCAAGTAATTCGGAGAGCACTAACTGTTTCCTGCAGTGACTCATGGCAAGATATGCTAAGAATTAGCGGGCACAAGCTCCCTCGTGGCCGCGGTACAAACGGTTGAGAACCCTCAGGTACCGGTGGTGGGGGCTTCCATCATTTATGAAAAATTTATGCGGTGGGTTTCGACCCTTGTAGACTATCCAAACTGCCGTGATCCCTGCGACAAACCTCACAACACCGCAGAAGCAGACGAAGTACGAGAATGAAAAACAGTGATTCCAGATGCCAGTCACAATCATGGCGATTGCCAGCCTGCGTCGAGGACTGATCAGTACCTCAGTTTCAAGCTGCTTGAATGATTGTCTGCAGCCGTCACGGTGCGACAAGCAGACGCCAGGTGGCTTTGCTCATTTCCAATTCTGAAGCTCGCGGTGTTGCAATTTCGATACCAACGAAAAGGCACCTAGTCTGTGCCGAAGTGCCAATGATGCAGCTCCGGCATTTCCATCACGCCGTTAGCTGCCGCCTTAGACGCAATTCCGAGGGTTTGGAGAACAGACTCCAGAGACACGCGAGAAGACGATACGGTTTAACAGTTGAAATGAAACCATGCGCAATTCTTGACCTGTACCCCAACGGCCGTCCTTTCCGCTTCGCCCAATGATGGATGCTTGGTCACGTACCGAGAGGACGGACGGCTCAGGACCGGACAAGCGTCTGTAACGATTTTGTGTAAAGGCAACATTGAGCATGAACCAACACCGGCGCCTGGAGATCTGGTTTGCTGAGGTTTCTGCGCACCGTCCATTGCACACCTCCTCTTCGAGAAGGGGGATTCCAAGACCCAAGCCTCACTTCAGCAAAACACATTCCATCTTTCTTGACGGTCGTGGTTTGTTACGTTGTCACACCGACACTTACATGAGGAAAGTTGCCGTGTGATGTCGAGTCAACCAGGCCTTGATGGCGAAACGCCGTTGACATTGGCTTTTGCGTTTCATTTTGCTGGTTAACTGCCTTAACAATAGAAATAGAACGACATGACTTGCCGTCCAACGGTCAAACACCTGCCTGGCCATCAAACGTCCTCAACCAACTGCCATATCGATCAAAGACTGACTTGTGTGCCCCCCGGGTTGTTTGCCCTTTCCCCGGGTGTCTTATCGGCAATCCCTAGTTCCTTATCAGCAAGGTACTCTGCTGGGCCTGAGGTTCCCCGGCTCGGTGCCTTCAGCAGGTGAGGTGCCTTGCCTAGTGCGTGACCCGTGCATCGGAACCTTCCACAAGCCTGGGAGCCAGGCCGGGCAGCTTACCTCACCTCCATTAAACCCCACCAGCCAATGTCTGAGCTCAGCAATTACGGGATTTCCACTCCAGCACCGTCACTGCCACCTGAGTGCTGTCCCGCGCGTTATCGCCGATTCTGATATCGATTACATACACCCATCCGAACCTTGAAGCTTCTGGAAGGCAACCGCGTCCGCGACATACCTCGTCCCTGCTGTATTTTCATGTCCTCTCCTGGCCTTGCAACGTTGGTCGAGGAAGGATATGAGATAAAAACACTCAACCCATCGATCATCCGAACCGCCCTCGTTCCTCTGAAGAAACATGTTCCCAACCTTCACAGGAAATTCGAGACGTCCTCGGAACGTGAACCTCAGCGGCCAGAACCTCAACCCATTTGCCGCCACATCATGGACTCCTACCGCAGGCTCTGGCGCGTCCAAAACAGTATCCAATGCCCAGACCGAACGAGCACAAAGACAACAAGACCGAGACAAGCTTAAGGCGGCAGGCAAGATTCAAAAGACATGGAGGGGTCATCGGGCCAGGAGGCGACTTCGAGATACCCGGCGAGAAGCTCTCGACGCTTTGTACGCGACAACGTCAGACCTGGGCACACAGCAGAGACTATCGACGGCCCTGCCGCTGCTGTTGACAACCTTCCAGCCGGGCCATACCGACGACACACAACGCCTTCTTCGGTTCTGCAGAGAGCTGAGCAAGACCAACCTCGAGTGTCTAGCCTCCGATCGACTTCCTCCCTCCAGGCTAGCACGGTTCGTCATGGTCCTCTTGGAAGCTTTGGAAGCTCAGGTGAAGAGAGGGTGAGTCGTTCTGAGCCATTTGGGAGCTCTGAGAGACGCTGGTCTCCTTGCCGAACTTTGATTAACGCAACCGACAGAGCCCAGCAAGATGACATCCAACTCCTCCTCAATCTTCTCACACACATCGTCGGTGCTGCCCCCGAGTCGCTGTCCAGATTACTTCGACAATACTATACTGTTCTTACAGAACTAAGCAGCGCATTTAATTGCAACGAGGCGTTCTTCGAAGTCATCTCCAAGGCTGTACTTGTGCCTCTTGAAGCTCTTTCAGGGAACGGTAATGCTGTCAGACCGTATGTTGACATGTGCCGGCTCGCTAACTGCTGACTAGAGCAACGTCTATCGGCCGCTTATGAAGCCTTTGCACTGTCCTTTTTGACCGGGAGCGACCTGATTTTGGTCGAAAAGTACACGCAAACGTGCTCACGCGGCATCAATTTCGACCATCTAGCATTAGCAATCATTAAGGCATACAACGATGGGCGCATAAATGGCGCCAGTCGGAAAAACCAATTGTGGCTGTTGGCGCATTTTATCGGTCTTCACGGGGGAACGGGCGCCAGGTCTCAGGGGCTGAACCATTTGAACGCCTTGCACTTACAGCTCTCAAGTCTGTCCGCAGATATCAGTTTACGGCTTTCGGCTAAACCTGCCGATTCTGATTCATCAAATGCGGATCCCAATGGCGTTGATGAAACGCTCATTAAGCCCTTGCCCACCTATGTTGCCCAGCGACTTAGATCGCTGGTGGATAGAGACGGTATCTCGGCTTTGCTGTCTGAACTAACCACGTAAGTGAACCACCTGACTTCTATTGAACTTTGCTAAAAATCTGTAGCAACTTTGGATCACGTTCCACGACTCAAGAGATCGAGAGTGCAAGTCTGCTATCCGGTTATATCCTCACCCTCCTCCGATGCTTTCCGCAGCACGGCGACGAAATTCGCATGCGACTGTTTTTAGGAGATGTGTCTTCGAGTGCGGGTAGTCTGCCCACCATCAAGTTCCTCTGGCAAGCTATGAGCCAGACAGACATCTACAGACGAATCTTACAGGATTCCACTTCAGTTATCGGTCTGTTGCGAAATTACCTCTCGAAATCCAAGTCTGCAGACGCAGCACGAGAACAGGAGTGGAGGCTTGTGTTGCTATTTCTCGAGCTGTACATCTTTATCCTGCGCCTCAGCGACGATGAAGACTTCTTCAGCAGCATCTTTCCGACTCTCTTGAAAAGCGACGAGCAACCCTCCCGCCTGCGATCATGTAGCATTTCACTCGAGGAAGTCAAAGGGCTGTCTATTGTGCTGAAGCACCTTGCATTCACGTTACATTACAGTGCCCAAGAAATCCAGCAGGGCATTCAAGATTCTGAGCCGATTTCCATGACCCAGCTTGAATCCTACTTCGGGAACAGCACAGCCAAAACGTCGAAAGAGGCGAAGGCCAACACAAAGTCAAGTTCATCAGACACGAGGTTAGATATGGGGAGCCTTCGGAGCATCGTCACAACCGCATTACGATTGGTTTATGAACGGGATTCAAGACGACCATTCTTGTCGCAAAATCACTGGCTCATGACGTCGAAATTCGACATGGAGGGCTTTGTCAGCGCCGTTGTTGCCGAACACGAGAGGCAAAACGAAATGTCTGACTCCAGCGATGATGACGATAGCGACGTCGATGAGGACGCCAACATTGGAGGCAGCTTTATTCACACCGTGGCTGGACAGCGTGTGTCACGACATGCTCAGATCGAGAAGCTCCGAGCACAACAGCGAAAGGCACAGAGAGACCGACTTCTGGCTGTCATTGGACCAAAGTTGGAGATTTTGAGACACATGCCTTTTGTCATTCCCTTCGACACCCGTGTCCAGATTTTTCGACAGTTCGTATATCTCGACAAACACAAGCGTCGGGAGGGCATGGATGCTGACACATGGAGAATGAACTTTCTCCATAACCCTCTGCGATCTCCCGGCAGAGGACCAGCTGGGCGCCACCATGGCAGGATCAGGAGAGGTCAGGTGTTCCAAGACGCCTTTGAACAATTTTTTGAGCTCGGCGAAGGCCTCAAAGAACCGATACAAATCCAATTTGTCGATCAATTTGATACCGTGGAAGCAGGTATCGATGGAGGCGGAGTTACAAAGGAGTTCCTAACAAGTGTTACCTCCGAGGCATTTGGCCAGATGGACGGCATCTCATTATTCACTGCTAACAATCAAGGCCTTCTTTACCCCAATCCAACTGCCCTGGATGAGCTCAAAGAAGCGTTGAGACAAGCCGGAGTCCCACAACAATCTGAAGAATGGCAAGATGCGGTACAGGATCTTCTACGACAATTCGAGTTCCTAGGTCGAATTGTGGGCAAATGCATGTACGAAGGCATCCTCGTTGACATTGCATTTGCTGGATTCTTTCTGCTGAAATGGATTTCTGGGCAGTCGGGAGAAAACAGCTACCGTGGAAACGTCAACGATTTAAGAGACCTTGACGAAGAGTTGTATCAGGGCATGTTGCGACTGAAGAACTTCAGGGGAGATGTTGCAGATCTGGCACTGGACTTCACCATCACCGATCAAGTGTCACTTCCAGGACGGCCAGTGCGGACCGTTTCAAGGAACCTCATTCCCAACGGCGACAATGTCACAGTTACGAACGACAACCGACTTCTATATATATCGTACGTTGCCCGCCACCGTCTCGTCGCTCAACCCGCGCAGCAGACGGCAGCCTTCCTCCGTGGTCTGCGTTCAATCATCGCCCCTTCGTGGCTTTCCATGTTCAACCAGAACGAGCTGCAACGTCTCGTCGGCGGCGACAGCTCCGAGATTGATATCGAAGACCTGCGCAGAAACACCATCTATTCAGGCCTTTACGAAATCGGCGACGACGGACTGGAACATCCGACCGTGCAGCTCTTCTGGAATGTCATGGCAGGCTTCTCCGATCGCGAACGTCGCGACGTGCTCAAGTACGTGACAAGTACGCCACGGGCGCCGCTGCTGGGTTTCTCGCAGCTGAGCCCCAGATTCAGCATTCGCGATGGTGGTGAGGATCAGGAGAGATTGCCGAGCACGAGCACTTGCGTGAATCTACTCAAGTTACCACGATACAAGGAGGAGGAGACACTGAGGAAGAAGCTGCTTTACGCTGTCTCTTCGGGAGCTGGATTCGACCTCAGTTAGATGTGAGGCTAAGGCGGGTTATTCATGAGATTACGACGTCAAGGGATAGAGTAACATAGGAGTATTTTAAATGTATTATTGACACCACTGTCCGCCCGTCAGCGGTTTTTCCTTTTTGGTTGACGTGCACTGCCCTGATCTTTTCCAATGACGGTTCTCTTTTACTCTCTCGGCACAAGAATGTGTGTGTTCAGGGTCATGTGGCGCGAACGTAATAATAGCCTTGGAGTCGATTTGGCGTAGTTGGTCTATATTATTGGGGGATTGCAGAATCTCCCCGAGGTAGATGTACATCCACTCTCTGCTTGAAGAGTCTCGCACGTAGTAAAAGTCCATCTGACTAGAATAGAACAAATCGCTCGACAGGCACGTCGTAGTTGCAATGCTCCACCTAAGTTACTGGTAGCTCTTCTCCAGAAGATGCGGCTTCCTCTCCCGAAGATCAAGCATCATCTGGCCAAAGAGTCCGTTTGCCCACGCGAACCTGAACACCCGGATTAGAGGCTGCAAGTTGCACAAGTTGGGAGCAAGGAGCTGAACTTACCACGACCGAGACCACACTGACGCGTCATGACTATTCACCGACTCATGGATCAAACCCAGCCGATTCGTCGAGCCCACAAGCTGCCTCAGGCCGTTGGAGATCTCGTCGTCGTCGTCGGACGTCAGAAGCTGGGCGATCAGTGCCATCGGCCACGCCATGCCGGGACCGACGTGCGGACCGCCCGTGGCGTTCAGCACGGGGCCACGCATCTGGTACGGATTCGACGTCGAGAGGATGAACTTGCGCGTGTTCTGGTACACCGGGTCCTGGGCCGACAGATAGCCGTAATGCGGCGCGGACAGAAGGGAGGGGATGTTCGCGTCGTCCATGACGTTGTGGCTGCCGAACCCGTCTATCTCGTACGAGTAGATCTCGCCAAACTTTGGGTGATTCGTCTTGGCGTAGGTCTCGATGCCGTCCTTGATCCGCTTTGACGCGTCACGCATGCGCGCGGCCATGCCCTTGTCGATCCCGTCCATGATCTCGGCGCAGGAGTTGAGGTAGCGTGAGAACATCATGTTGGCCGGCACGAAGAGCTGGTAGATGCAGCTGTCGTCGCTGGGTCGGAAAAAGCTGCGCACCAGACCCGTTCCGCCGTTCGTCGGGGCGCCGTTGCCTTTGTTCGAGAGCGTCTCTGAAGCCGAGACGGTGCGCCGCTCGAAGAGGGCCGGGGACGGGTTCAGCGTGCCGTCGGCCGCGTAGGTGCCTGTCAGCAGGGCGTCGGTGGTGTTGAGGAGGACGGCGATGGCCTTGGACCAGTTGAACTTTGCGAAGAAGTCCTTGTCGGCGGTGGCAGTGTGGTAGTCGTGGGAGATCTGGAGGAAGGCGGCCAGGCTGTCGAGCTCGTATTTACACTCAAAGTATGACGAGGACGGATACGCGGGGACGATGTGATCGTCGCTGGCGCCCTCGTTCGGAGCAATCTTGGACTCTTCCGGAGGCTGAAAGGCGTTGCAGTGGGGGGCCTTGCGAACGTAGCGAGCTTGGAGGTTGATCAGGCCGCGATAGAGTGAGGCCAGGGAGTCGGCTGAAGAGTTGCGGGTGAGCAGAGAGCGATAGCTTTGGAGCTGGTTAGAGGAGTCGCGCAGCCACATGGCGTTGATGTCGCCAGTTATAACGAAGCTGAGCTCCTCCTCTGGGTTGTCAGCGGCCTTGCCTTGCCAAGCGACGGTTGTGTCAAGGGTATTTGGAAAGGTGTTCTCGAAAAGGCGGTAGAGGTCTGGGTCCTTGACGAGAGCCTTCATCTCGGTGATTGTCTTTTCGACCTCGGGGAAGGTTGTAGTGCGGCATTCCGGCGGCGGGCGTTGATACGCAAGCTTGTGGACGCCCTCCGAGAAGGGCTCATGGGGAGTCGCGGCATAGTCTGTGAAGTGTGGGCAGTTCGGTTTCAAAGCCGCTGTTGCTAGACCGGCGAGGACGAGGAGACCGGCGACAGGAGCCATGGTGTTCGGCGCTTTGTCGGACAAGTCTTCCGATAGACCGAGAGGAACCAAGATGCGGTAACGAACTCAGGACGTCGAGATTTCTTGCCCCCGGCGGGCAGGGCTTGTTTATTAAGAAGCCGGCGGGGAGCTAGCTACCTAGGATCCGGGCATGCTTGCTCTGGTCGAGATGAACAGTGGTTCGCGTGACCTTGGACGATGAGCGGGAATGATCAAGATGCGGGGGAAGTAAACGTTATATGGTTTTATTTGGGTTTATTTGGGTTTATTTGTCGTAGTATTGCAGGAAACTATGATGTCGTCGTGCTTGTCAGTGCCCACAAGGCCGTAATCAACTAAGTGGGGGAATGAGGAGGTGATGAGGGAGACAAGATAGAAGAAGAGAGAGACACCGCGATAAGGTGCGAACAACACTCGTTGGCCAGCCTATCGAAGACTCGCGACGGTTTAGCATTGGAAGCAGATGAGGCGGTAGGCATGCGGTCCGAAGCTCGGACCAGTAGATTGGTTTGGAGCGCTTCCCGCAGGACTCGCACTCTAGAGTCGTTACGCGTTGTTGCTGCTCTCTCGCAACACGTTGGGGGACCCTGAGCAACTTGGCAGGCAGGGAATCTCCCCCGACAGATTGAGTTTCCAGCTATGCCGGCTGGAGAAGGTCGAGGAACAATACGTTGACGGTCTTGAGTAATGTGGTAGGATCGCCTGTAGGACGTCGATGGGGATTCGAGCAGGGTTCTCCGCCTTCATGCAGGTAAAATCTCCCTATGCTAAGATACGGCAACGGCAGCCACTTGGCTTGGCGCATTGTTGAGTTGGTTCTCCGAATGAGGCATGCTGTAATGGGAACGGGTGGAGGAATTCCGCCGCCATGTTTGGCGTTCGTGGCATCGGTTGCCTGTAGGATGAGAATTTTCGAGAAGGATTTCTCCGAGAAGACGAGTAAAGTGTTCGATGTGGGACTCTTTCAGTTGACGATGTTTGAATGGGGGGTCATGTCTCTCAACTTGGTCGGTTGGTCCGCTCGGACTTTCCATCGGGAACGTGCTTCGGGTCGGGATGACTATGTCCAAGTTTGTCTGAAGGCTCGACATTGCAAGTAGACGTGGAGAAGCAAGTTTGACTGGTATTGGACGTTCTCGTTACAGAACCTCGGGGCCGTGCTCGTCGTTAAGGGTTTCCTTGTAGGAGAGCTTCATTGGCCTGCGCAGAACTCAGTGCGAGCGAGGAAGACGGAGTGTGGAGTATTTGCCTCGCGCAACTACTCGAACGTGCTGTTAGGAGAGATCAGCAAATCGGCACAAGTTGCACTAACATTTTGACATTAACTGGGGACAGGGTAGACGCTAGCACTAGTTGCCGCCGTTTGTGATGCCAACTCCACCCCCCCCCCCCCCCCCCCGGGCAGCTTAAGAAACAAAGTGTGATGCTTGGGTGATGAATGAATTGTATTACCTGCTGTTTCTGGCATTTCATCTAGCTACCTTTTAGCCTCATGCAATTCTTCAGACGGAGAAGTAAGTGCATTCAGCCTTGACCGCACCGGGGAGTTGGAGCTGAATACCACATCCTCCGCACCCAGTCAGGCGTAAAGCGCGCGCATGCCCAGGCGACCCGGGCCGAATGTACTAAAAATGGCATCGATTTGGTTGCCGTTTTGGTGTTTGGCTCCAGCGACGAAACAGGAAACCCGACGACACCCCTTGTAACCACCACCCCTTTCACTCTCATACTGTATTCAGGTCCTCCCCATCTCAGGTGCTGGAGACTGGAGACTGGAGACTGGAGACTGCACACTGGGGAACAGGGACCTCTTGCCTTTGTATAAGGTACCCAGTCGCACATGTATCCTGCTGACCTTGTCCGCGATGCTTCAATCAAGCGGCCCGCACAATACCCTGTTTCTTGCCCCAGTACCTTAAAGGGTAAAGACATCGTACGCCAAGACTGGTGAGCGGAGCCTAGGACGGGACGCCGAGACCTGCCTACCTAACTTCAGCTGAAGTTTACCATTCCACAACGATCGACGACATCCTGGCCAAGAACAATCACCACCAATACTGAGAACACCATCCTTACCTCACTACGTCAACGTACGTTGCGGAAAGCCTTTACTTTTCGAAGACTGGACTTTTCTACATCTCTTTATTCCAAAATTTCCCAACTGTCATTCCACTAGGGTTATACGGTAAGCTGATCCGTCCCCGTCCGAGCTTTCGTCTCTCGTGCTGACGATTCCTCAATGAGTGCTTTCAAGGAGGAGGAGTAAGCAACGCCACCAGCCAGCACCGTCCTTTGAGAAACGCATGGCTTCCTAATCGACATCCATCTCGGCCAGGCGCAGCATCTCTTCTGATTCCGGAGGACAGCATTAAGCCTGAACATCGACCGCGAGGGGACATCGTCAACATGGCCGTCCTCGTACCTGCCATCGGTCTCTCGAGGCCTGTCCGCTTGCTATTCCTTGCCTTCGCCGTTGTATGTTTAATATTCTGGTGGCCTTCATCAGATGGCAGAGGACTCTCGACCCTGTTCCTCTCCAAATCCAACCAACAATCCAAACATGACATCCTTAAGTACATAGACCCGTTGATTGGCACTGTTGATGGGGGTCACGTCTTCCCGGGAGCAACGCTGCCGTACGGTATGTGGTGTTGGTTTGATGTCCCAAGCAAATAGAACACTAACACCGCATGTAGGCATGGTGAAAGCCTGCGCCGACACCAATTCTCGTCAAGAAAACGCCGCAGGTTGGGTCTCTGACAATTCCAAGATTACGGGATTTTCTCACCTGCACGACTCAGGTCAGTAAAGAACCTCTTGACATGCTGATCACAAGCTAACGACTCGAACAGGAACGGGAGGCGTAAGGAAGCAGCCTGATCACCACACAGGAAGACCCGGCTGACATGTTATAGTCGCCTTCGCTTGGCAACTTCCCTCTCTTCGTTCATCCTGGATGCCCAAACGATAACTCCACATTGTGCAAGTACACAACCGACCAAAGAAGCCTGTTCCGTGTCAACAACTCGGTCTTGGCCACTCCAGGCTTTTTCTCAGTCGACCTCTCCAACTCCGTCAGTGCTGAGATGACGGTGAGCGAGCGGACTGCTCTCTATCGGTTTACCTTCTCTCCCAACGAGACAGTTACGTACGAGGATGTGGCCAATCCCGACGAAGGCACAATTACCGCCGTGAGCAACCCTCTGATCCTCATTGATCTCACAGACATCGCCCAAAGTAGATCTAGTGGGGGCATCCAGGTTTACGAATCCGGTCGCATCATAGGAGATGGGACTTTCAGGCCCTCCTTTGGGCAGGGCACCTACGTCGCCTTCTTCTGCGCCGACTTCCGAGGCGCAAACATTCAAAAGTCAGGCGTCTTTGAGGGCGAAAACGCACATGACGACCAGCAGTACATCTCGTCACCCACTCGAGGATTCTACAACCCAACTGGCGCAGCCGGCGCTTGGCTGCACTTCGAGCGTCCCCAGAACAACCAGATCCTCGCCCGCGTAAAAGGCCTGCCAGAATGCCGAGACCGAGATTCCCAACTTCGACTTTGAGGGGACTGTGAAAGCTGCAGAGGCTGTGTGGGTTGACAAGCTCTCAGCAGTGGAAGTCGACGCTACGGGAGTCAGCGAGGAAATGCAGATTACCTTCTGGTCAGGTCTCTACCGCAGTCTGCTATCCCCGCAAAACTACACCGGGGAGAACCCTCTTTGGGAGTCATCGGAACCATACTTTGCCTCTTTTTATTGTATTTGGGATTCCTTTCGCGCCCAGCACCCGCTTTTGATTGTCATCGATCCCGAGGCGCAGACGCAAATGGTAAGGGCGTTACTGGACATCTACAGATATGTTGGCAAACTCCCGGATTGCAGAATGTCATTCTGCAAGGGATTCACCCAGGGTGGTTCGAACGCAGATGTCGTCCTTGCGGATGCATATCTCAAGAACATCAGCAATGGCGTGGATTGGAAAACCGCGTACGAGGCAGTGGTTTCTGATGCGGAAGGTGAGTCGCTGCATTTCCTGAGTAAACTCCTCGTCTGACGTAGGTTCGCAGTCGCACCGCAACACTTTGGTGTGGAGGGCCGTGGCAATCTCGAGAGTTGGTTTGGTTTGGGATACATCGCCAAAGACCACTTTGATAAAATCTCAAGCGGGCCAAAAACTCGCTCAGTCTCTCGAACCGTCGAGTACGCATACGACGACTTCTGCATTGCCGAGATGGCACGAGGGCTCGGTCACAACCAAGACCACGCCAAGTACATGCAGCGCAGCGCCAACTGGCAGAATCTCTGGAACCCGGATCAGCCCGACATTATCCAGGACAAAGACGCA
The DNA here is from genome assembly GCA_037178605.1 of Colletotrichum euphorbiae. NCBI lineage: Eukaryota > Fungi > Ascomycota > Sordariomycetes > Glomerellales > Glomerellaceae > Colletotrichum > Colletotrichum euphorbiae. The sequence goes on from JAXCEF010000104.1 coordinate 83,187, forward strand.
AAGGAGGTCGATCGCACCAAATACAAGGGATTCCTCATGCCAAGGCTGATCAACGGCTCCTTTGAATACCAGAACACACGCGTCTGCTCGCCCAACACGGAGCAGCATCTCTGCTACTTTGACACCTGGCAGGCGACGTACGAGGGCTCGCCTTGGCTGTACTCGTTCTTTGCGCCACAGGACATGAAGACGTTGATCCAGCTCATGGGTGGTCGGGAAGCGTTTGTAGACAGACTTGGGTACTACCACAGCGGCAACATCGTCTACATGGGCAACGAACAGGGCTTCCTTACCGTTTTCCAGTTCCACTATGCCGGCCGGCCCGCCCTTAGCTCCCGTACCGCCCGGAGCTACATTCCGTCGCAGTTCAGTGCAAGCATCAACGGCATCACGGGCAACGACGACTGTGCCATGGGGGCCTTCAGCGATCTGGCCATGATGGGTTTCTTTCCCGTCGCCGGGCAGGATGTGTACCTCCTCATCCCGCCCTTCTTCCCTGAGGTCCGGCTTAAGTCGAGGGGCGCCAAGCCCGCTGTTATCCGAAAGGTCGCTAAGGACGCAAGCGACCTGGCCGAGGGCATATACATCCAGAGCGCAACCTTGAATGGGAAGCCGTATACCAAAAACTGGATTTCGCATGATTTCTTCTACCACGGCGGGGTGTTGGAGTTGACGGTTGGCTCGAAAGAGAGCGGTTGGGGCACCAACGAGGAGGACATTCCGCCAAGTTACCCAGCAACAACACATACGTGAGCAGCAACCCGGACTCAGGGTAGAGAATGGGGAAAGCCATGAAGGTGCAATAACAGTATTAGTGCCCGTACAGGAAAAACGGCTCACCTGTAGGAATAGAATTCGGCCAAACGTTGCCATCTGACCGAACTTGTGTGCGGATTTCTTTCGGTTCTCGGCAAAACTGAAAATCTCGCCGACGGCATCTTCACCCCTGCAAGCCGAAACGACATCGGAGGAACGCACCAGGCATTTGAAACTTGAGCTCCGTGATTGGCTAGTCGCAAAACTGAACCCCCGTACGCTAAGCCCTCTCTCTTCACTGGTGACTGCGTACTGTTGATTCCCAGAAGTACGTGTAACTCGGCTTCTCCCGGTCCACGGTGCTCTTTGGTACGGAGGTACCTTCAGCTGCCAAAAGAGCTTGCAGGAACTACTCGGTGTCTACCTGGAAACCCAACCGTCCAAACTGCATCACGGAAGTCTCGTCCGGGTCGAGAATCCCCAGGACCGGTTTCTCTCGGCTATCACCAACAACCAGAAACCAGGGCCCGAGCGTGGGGAAATCGAGTGTCATTGAACGTCGTACCTGGCCACTCTTGGTCCTCGCCCCCATTCACGACGTTTCTCGTCTCCCCAATTACGTATTAGAGGGACAAGGGAAGAGCTACCCTCCATCCGGACTCCATTCCAAAGTCCGTTTTTTTTTTTAAATGTCCCGCCGCCTGCTTCAACCTCAAGCCCCTTAGGTTCCGCCGGTTTTCTGACTACAGTCATTACTGCTGTTCAATTGTCCGGTCTACCGAGCTAGGATATCCCAAGAGTTCATTTGCCGACGTGGGCTTTGGCAATCCGCTAGCTTCAGAACCTCTACGGCTCAAAGACGCATCCGGCGACCTCGACGACGCTGACGAAGACGGCGAGCTGTCCCGCGACCAACAAGCGGCGCACACCACCAAGCGAACCATTGCTTTTGCTCTTGCACTCTGGTGCTCGATCTTACCGCTGGCTAAGTGCATTCAAGCTTGACATACAGCACAGCACACACCTATTAGTCACGATGAGCACCGCTTCGCCCCTCGCGAGGGGCCTGCAACGCAGCACCCGAAACTTTTCACGATGCCGCTACCGGTCCACACGTCCCGCGCAGGCAGGCCTCGCCACGGCTAGCACAACCTCCAGGACAGCCGCCAGCGGATTACCTCCCTCACGCACCTCCGCCATCACCGTCTTCCGCCCTCTCGGCGCGCGCACATTCACGACGAGCAGGACACGACGCAGCGACCAAGACGAGGATTTCGACCCTGCCTCCATCGAGCGCGAATCAGACCAGGTGGATGTCTGCATCGTGGGTGGCGGTACGCGCACCCCTATGATCAGGCTGTTTGCTCAGAGGATCATGATGCTAACGAGTTGTACTACAAATAGGCCCCGCTGGCCTTGGCGCGGCGATCCGCCTCAAACAACTTGCGAACGAAGCAGGCAATGAAGACTTCCGCGTCCTGCTTCTCGAAAAGGCAGGCGAGATGGGCGCCCACATTCTCTCGGGTGCCGTCATCCAGCCCACCGCCATCAACGAGCTCATCCCCGATTGGCTGTCCGAGGACAACCCCGATCGCTTCGAGTACGCGACCCCCGCAGGCGGCGACCGCATGCGCTTCCTCACCAAGACGGGCTCCATTCCCCTCCCGACGCCCCCGCAGATGCACAACGAGGGCAACTATATTGTTTCGCTGAACCAGTTTACAAAGTGGCTGGGCGACCGCGCCGAGGAGCTGGGTGTCGAGGTCTACCCCGGCTTTGCGGCCTCCGAGGTGCTGTACAACGTCGATGGCAGCGTGAAGGGAGTCGCAACCAACGATTTGGGCGTGGGACGCGACGGCAAGCCCAAGGAGGCGTTCGAGCGCGGAATGGAGTTCCATGCAAGGTGTACGCTCTTCGCGGAGGGTTGCCATGGCAGCTTGAGCAAGCAGGTTATCAAGAAGTTTGATCTCCGACGCGACAGCCAGCACCAGACGTACGCGCTTGGCGTGAAGGAGGTGTGGGAGGTGCAGGCGGAAAAGTTCAATAAGGGAAGCATCACGCACTCGATGGGGTACCCGCTATCCAAGGATCTCTACGGCGGTGGCTGGATGTATCACTTTGGCGACAACCTCGTCAGTATTGGTTTGGTCGTTGCACTGGACTACGAGAACCCCTGGGTGTCACCGTACGGCGAGTTTCAGAAAATGAAGCATCACCCAATGTACAAGGAGGTGCTGGAGGGTGGAAAGTGCTTAAGCTACGGCGCGAGAGCGCTGATTGAGGGCGGTTTCCAGAGTATACCCAAGTGCGCGTTCCCAGGAGGCGCCCTTATCGGCGACTCGGCGGGCTTCGTCAACCTGCCCAAGATTAAGGGCACCCACAACGCGATGAAGTCGGGCATGCTGGCCGCCGAAGCCGCTTTCGACGCCCTGTCCGCGACCGACGCCGAGGAGGAGGGCACCGTGTTCCTGTACTCTTACGAGGACAAGCTGCGCGAGTCGCCGATCTGGAAGGAGCTCAAGGAGGTACGCAACTTTCGCCCCTCGTTCCACACGCCGATGGGTCTCTACGGCGGCATCATGTACTCCGGGCTTGAGGCGTACGTGCTCAAGGGCCGGGTCCCGTGGACGCTGAAGCACAAGACGCCGGACCACGCGGCGACGAAGCCGGCGGACCAGTTCCAGAAGATCGAGTACGACAAGCCGGACGGCAAGATTAGCTTCGACATCCTCACGAGCGTGAGCCGCACGGGCACGAACCACGAGGAGGACCAGCCGGTGCATCTGCAGGTCAAGGATTGGGAGAAGCACACGCGCGAGACGTGGCCCGCGTTCCAGGGCGTCGAGAACCGGTTCTGTCCGGCGGGCGTGTACGAGTACGTCGAGGACGAGACCAAAGAGCTTGGTGTGCGTTTCCAGATCAACGCGCAAAAGTAAGTTTTCTGCTTCCCCCGGATTTCCCTTCCATTGTTGTCATCGTTGGCGGAAAACCTTTTTTCTTTGGACCTTGCCTATTTCTTGGGAGGACGACTCGGGAGTGTTTGTGATTGATGACTGACTGACTCTTTGTTTGATTCGTAGCTGCATCCACTGCAAGACATGTGACATCAAGGCGCCCCACCAGGACATCAACTGGCAGGTTCCGCAGGGAGGCGAGGGTCCTAAGTATTATATGACATAAAAAAAAAAGGCACTGAGGCATCGACGCCAGTAGAAGCGGAGGGCTATCATCTCATTTCGTACCGGGTCGGTATGCTCAGACCGAAAGACAAGATAAAAAGAAGGAGAGAGGCATAGGGATTTCGGAGGCCCGACGTCCTAGTCCGTGTTCACCTCTGGAATCTGTGTCGAGCAGTGAGCATATGTTTTGAGAGTGGGGGCTGGAAAAGCAAAAAATAACCAAGGCTTGGATTCATCGGCGATGGGTACTTGCGGCTTTGTGTGCGGATTTTGTGCTTATGGGAAGAGGGGGATCGTTGCGATAAAAGGGGCAGGGTGTTGTCCTGTACATGATGTAGCGGTGCCCTTGACAATTTTGTCGTCCTGAATGACGACACACTGTTCTTGTCTTCCCTCTTCTCCTCGCAAAAGTTCAGGGCATATCGGACGAATTACTTTGCGGATGCATAAGAAAGTGCTTCTGGAAGGCGGTCGCCAAGGCAAGGGAACTTGGTTGCGCCGTCGGCCTGGCCTGCGATGGGGGTGGCTTTGCCGTGAATCGAAGCGAGTAAGAAACATGTCCCCTTGTTGGTTCCATGGCCCCCGATCGGAGCAGGACCCCGACTAGGGGAATGGGGGACGATATCGTAGACACGAAGGGTGGGTTTGCCAGACACCAGACATCGTTGGACTTCATGCGGTGGGCGAGGCTGGAATGGACAGATTGCCAGATTGGCGGGATTTGGGAGAGTCAGGGTGACTGACACGGAATGCACCAGGGCGAAAAGGGCATCAAAGTCGCAGCGTGCCACCCAAAGCCGTGAGTGACTCGCGAAACTTCGTTGGGCTCTTCAGTTTTAGATCAAGACCGCTGCCCAAAGAATAGAAATGGACTTTGGGAGGTAAAGTTTTGGGGCCAACGTGATGGAGCAGCACCGAAAAAAAAAAAAAAAAAGGGAGCGTTTTGATGCGACAGGAGAGGTAATGTCGTGAGATGGGGACCGGCGAGGCTGTCGGACGGTGGTGTTTGACGTTGCATGAGTCGCAGTGCAGATGGAACTCTCCCAAACCCCGCGAGGCCGAAATGCGATACAACCAACAAGCCTCCAGGGGAGCTGGGAGTCTCGCTGTGCAGCACGTCCCAGAAGACGAAAATTGTAGCTTGGCCTTTTTGGACCAACGAGGAGCTGGCACATGCATGAGTCGCGCAGGGCGAAGCCAACGACTTGGACAAGTACCTCGACTTCGGGGCAATCCAGAGATACTTCACACGCACAGACCAGATGGCCCCAGTCTGCTTGAGGCCCCCAGTATTTGATACCTGGCAGTAAGATTACGGTCAAATTTGCATCTGCAAAGTTGCTGCAAGTGTCCATCTCTGCCGCGACGGTGAATCAGCGCCAGAGCAACGCAAAACTGAGGGCGGTGTCCAGAGGAAGTAGACGTCGACTTCGAAAGGCAACAAAGGCTTTCTCTGAGTCAGACACGCCGCGCATTTAACAAAGTCTGAGGGCCTTGGTGGATGTTGACAGAGTTTTTCTCGCGGGAAAGTTCGGATTCCATCATAGACCGCGAGGCTCGCGTGCCGTGTACGCGGGCAGCTTGTCCAGTCGCAGCCGGGCCAGCCTTTCCCAGTGCTTTTTTCGTAACCCCCCTGTCATGGCTGGCTAGCAGTGGCTGGTTGGAGCCGGTCTGGAGTCAATGACTCACACGTCGGAAGCCGTCTGTTTGCTACCGTGGCCCATAAAATTCCTGTCAAAGGACCGCGGATGCCCGAAAGCAGTGCAAGCCCCCTAGGAAGGTGCTGTTTTCGCATTCCTGTCGTAGGCCCAGTGCTCGTTTGTTGTCGTCGTGGCCGAGTGCTGTGGCGGTCTGTGACTGTTTGCTGTTTCGCGTCGTCGTGTTTTCGCGTCCGGGCATGGTCTGGTGACCGACTGTTCTGACAGATTTGACGGGGTAGCCGTTCGCTGCTGAGGGCTGCTGATGCCGCCTACTCGTGTGCTCCCGCTGCTCAGCACTGACTGAGCATGTCGGTGCTGATCGTCAGTGAGGCATCATCAAAGTAGGGACTGGCTCAGCGTTTCAGACCGCTAGCGTGTGGTTGGAGTGAGAGGGAGGAGGACGGTAAGAAAAGGGTGAAAAGTCCTTCGGTTGCTGGGAGGATGAGAAAATCACAAAAGGGGGTAGGGGGAAAAGAGAGGGGTGGTTGTGAAAGGGGTGGGGGGGGGGGCCAGTCAATGACAGTCCAGACCTGCACCCGAGTGGTTGGACCAGTAGTTGTGCTGCAGGTGCCAAAGTGACTGCGGCGGACATTGGGAGTCGGATGGGACTAGGAGCGCTGCCGGCTGGAGCTGGTAATTGGCATCTCGAGGGCCCTGGAAAGAGGGAGAACCGGGCGGAACAGCGGTATGGGTCGGTAGGTCGTGGGTAGCTTTGGCGGCAATGGCATCCAGTCGGGTAGCGTGCGAGGCTGCGAGACAGCGCTGCTGTGGGATTTGCATTTGGCTGGTGTCCAATATTTCGAAGTGGCTATCCAGGCAGTAGTGCCCCACGGGCTGTCGTCGGTGGCATTGGCAAGCGGCGTTTGGTTGGTTTCGAGGGGTGGGTGAGCTGTCGCGGTGCGGGTGCGAGCGACCGACGCGCTATTGACGTCCCATTTGAATTGTTTGCCTTTCCAGGCTGTGCTGTCGACCTCGAGCAGCCACACTTTCGTCATTCCACGGCAGATTTCGTTGGTGTCGCGACGGGGTCGGAGATGCTACTGATACGACGCGTCGTTTGGCGATGATCGCGGAGAGCCATCATCCGTGGTGAGAAGAGGTGTAGCATCGTGGTCCAGTTGAGTTGAGAGGCAACCGTAGAGGTCCAGTTCAGCCAGGTCCACCGCAACAGAAAATAGGTTGAGAGACCAGAAGACAATGGTGGGCGAGAGTAGTGGAGTATGCGGAATCATGGATGCTTAACTCTGACGACGTGGTGAGGGAAGGAGGGATGACCGACGGTCGACCGGCCACCCAGGGATGAGCCAGCAAACCAGGCGAGTCGAGTCGTATCGTTTATAAAAAAAAAGTGGAAGCAAAAGCAGAAAAACAGTGCAACGAGCGCAAAGCAGGCTTCAGGGCAGAAAAAGAAGGATGACCGGACTGGTCAGTGACTGTCGGGTGGATGATGACATGGCCCCATCAGGGAGGGCTTCACTGGCACACATTCTGGCAGGAAAGAAGGCAAGGAGCTACTACAGCAAGCGCAAGCACTGGCCAGAATGCATTGTCGCAATAGGAAAGAGAAAGAAAAAAAAAAAACCTATGAAGTTGTACTGCGACCTTGGACACGGTGCCGCGGTACTTCAGGGGCTGGGTAGTCACAACAGGGGGGACAAGAGGGTGGGAAGGAGATAGGATAAGAGAATGCACGGCTCTGATTGGCTGTATCACCTTAGCGCGGCCGCTAAGCACAGGCAATGTCAAGCAGGACCAACCGCCACGGCGCAATGGCTGCCTGGAGCCCTGGGACTGTGTGGCAGGGGGGTGTCGTTGGGGCGACTGCTCAGGCGGGCGATGGCCAAAATTATAAAGAGGCAGGCCTCCCTCCAACCCGCTTGTTTCGAGAGTCTTGCGCGGAAGCTCCGAGTGACGGCCCTACGCAGTCACACCCTTTCACGTTCGGCCTTTCTAATTTTCCTTCTCCACCCCCACTCAAACCACCCCAAACCCGAAAAAGTCTAACCAACAACCATCCACGATCTTGTATCGTCGTCGTCGTCATCGTCATCATCATCGCACCCTCATCGCACGTCCATTCTCGTCACCCACGACATAAGACAGACAAGCCATCAAACAAGACAGTCCCTCGTCCTGCACCGCACCCACTGAGGTCGACATCTCTCACTCTCTCTTCTCCAACTAACGACGGAGCTGTCACCATCAGCCAGGGCAAAGGTGGTATCGCTCTCTTAACTGAAAGTGTTTCCGGAAACCTCACCCTGCACGAAAGAAAGAACTAGAAAACGTTCCTTCCAAGACATTCCTTCATTACAATATCCGCGCGATCCCTTCCGACGACGACCAGGTCGAGAACGAGTCGCTGCGCTCTGTAGACACAATCCGTACGCATCGTCGACGAATAGAGAAACAAGTGCTTTGAATCGTGACGAAGTATCCCGAGACGTCGAGTTTGTTTGGTGGTATCTGGGTCATTCGCGACATACTCGAAGCGATTCCTACGAAACCAACGACCTTCTCGTCGACCTACCTCACTTGAGACCCTACCTGCGCCTTTTTCCTGCCGCCTGCTGTAACACCGGCACCGATTGCACCTTGCATCGAAAGAAAAACTCGCACACATCTATCTGTCTTGAGCAGTCGCTGTCGGGGAGACATTCACTTGTTCATCTCCTATAATCGGTACGGCGCTCGATCTCCTTCTGTTCTTGTCCCTTCATGTTCTGCATTCGTGCCTTCCAAGTTCGTAGGCAACCCTCCCAGCCACAGCACGAAGTCATGCGCACGGACCAATAACCCGTCCTTAAAGTATCCCGCCTCTCCGCGACTCCTCTCCAAAACACCACATCACAGGAATTTGATCGACGATCCCACTTTTCGCTTTACTTCACTTATCAATAGTATCAATTTCATTATTGCCGCGCAGATTACAGCATTACCTCGCCGGTAGTTGCACGCGATTGCTATATCTACATGAATAAGTAACTGACGTCAGCAGATCTGCTCTCTGCCCCCATTCAACCGGTCTATACTCAAAACCGCAATTATGGAGGCTATCCAAACCCATCCCACCAGCGCTGCGCAAGCGAAGGCTTTCACTGCACCTGGTTCCCTCTCCTTCCCCGGCGGTGCCCACGAGCTTCCTCCCGTCGCCCCCGGCGTCCAGGTTCCCGCCAACGGCCAAGCTCCTGCCGTCAATGGTCAGCAAGGCGCAAACGGTACCGGGGTGACTCCCGCAACCCCTGCCGCGACTCCTGCTGCCACTCAGGGTGGAAGTGGGTTGACTCCTACGTTGCAGTACGTATCTAATGAGTGTTTTTCTCTGCTCCATGACGCTTATGCTGCTGCTTAAGGAACATCGTTGCCACGGTCAACCTCGATTGCCGTCTGGACCTGAAGACGATTGCCCTGCACGCAAGAAACGCCGAGTACAACCCCAAGGTACGTTGCGGTAGGACCTTCGATGATGACCACGTGCTGATCCATGCTCCAGCGTTTTGCCGCCGTTATCATGCGCATTCGTGAGCCCAAGACCACGGCTCTCATCTTCGCCTCCGGCAAGATGGTCGTCACTGGTGCCAAATCGGAAGATGATTCGAAACTTGCGTCCCGCAAATACGCCCGTATCATCCAAAAGCTTGGTTTCAACGCCAAGTTCACCGACTTCAAGATTCAGAATATCGTCGGGTCTTGTGACATTAAGTTCCCCATCCGCTTGGAGGGTCTTGCGTCTCGCCATCACAACTTCAGTTCTTACGAACCCGAGCTGTTCCCTGGTCTCATCTACCGTATGATCAAACCGAAGATTGTGCTGCTCATCTTCGTCTCTGGCAAGATCGTTCTCACGGGTGCAAAAGTGCGCGAGGAGATTTACCAAGCCTTCGAAATGATTTACCCTGTGCTTCAAGGTCAGTGCTCCCTCATCCACTGCGGCAATCATCCATTAACCCCGTTCAGATTTCCGCAAGGTCTAGACTTCCAAAGCCTAAGCCGTGGATGGCTCGTCGACAATCATGGATGAACTACCATCACCGAAACTAAACCCGACTTGTATGATTAGACAACACCCTTTTTCACGATACCACGACTACTTTTACGCACACAAAAAAATTATGCGAGCGCCCATTCGTTGGCATCTTGACAGGCAAGATACTTGACGCTCGCTCTCGTTATCCTTTGATTTTCCGCTGCATTGCATTGGCGTTGGCTTAGGAGGGATTCTACATTGGAGGCATCCGGTTGGGTGGTTTTATTCAGACGAAAAGAAAAAGATATTTCTCATCCCGCGACACTACACAGATTGCTCGTGGCATGCTCGACGGCAGACGCGCAGGTCGACATTGCCGTTCTTTAATTGAAGCGACTCACAGCATGTGTTTGAGATGGATGGAGATGGGCCTACTGGACAGTTGGTCGTGAGGCTTAGGAATGGTTGATGAGGAGCATCAACAGGTTTGCAGCGTCGTCCGTCACGGAAGCCAGCATACCTTGGTCTTCGGGCTTCTCAGGGTCTGATGCGAGATTGTCGTCGGCATTAGTTTTGAGTGTAATGTCAAACCCGATTACATGAAGATTGCTGCGCTTTAGTATCAAAGTGAACACCACCCATGTTTGCACAATTGAACTAAGAACATCAATACACCATGTCAAGATATGGCCAACATTGTGGTGCAGACTGATGGAAAATATTTATCAGTACGCGTATATACTTATGCTCGAAAGTCATCTATGTGTGCTACGTCTTCGTCACCGATAACTACTGGTTAATGACGAGGTCTACAGTTTCGGCTGCTCTCCCTTGAGCAGGATTCCAGGAACTCCTCCACGGCTGCCGTCGTCACACGAAATACTTTGATAGAGATGCGTCACATCTTCGCGGGGTTTCACGGCTCTCCACTTCCACTTCTCAGTGAACACTTCGTCGCCCTTGCCCTCGAGCATATTCACAATCTCCCTACCCAGCACGGGCAAGAACTTGAACCCGTGACCGCTGCCGCCCGTTGCGACGAAGAGGTTCTGGACCTGCGGGTGATGGCAAACCAGGAAATCACCCGTCTGGGTATCCGTGTACCAGCACAATCGCGTCTTGACGAACGGTCGGTCGTGGATAGCGGGAATAGGTACAATGGTTTTCACCGCCCGCCGCAGCGCCTCCTCGCCTTCTTCCGGGATCTTCAGGTCCGGATCCGTCATGTGCGTCGCGGGCAGCGATACCGTGCTCTTGTCTGCTGAGGACGACGGCGAAGGGTGAGGGATGGATTGCGGGTTCAGGTATCCATAGGCGTGTCGCGCGACCTTGAGCTGCAGGCCTGAAGGCGGGATCATGAAGAGTCCTGTGCTGAAGTTGAGCGTCACGGGCATCTTGGAGAGGACTTCGAGCTCGGGGGGCGTGATGTCGATGTAGCCCAGCACTTGGCCCGTCGCGATGGCTTGGCCGGAGAGGTCGACGAGTTGGCCTGTCCAGGCGCCTGCTGCGACGATGACGAGGTCGGCGGTGAGCACGCGTCCGTCTGTAAGAGTTGCGCCGGTCACGGTGGAGGCGGAGGAGTAGTTCAGGCGACAGGCGGTGCCGGAGACGAAGCGCACGCGGTCGAGAGCCTCGACGCGCCGCGCAAGGTACTTCATGCTCTCGCCGGCGTCAGCCCAGCCGGCGAGCGGGTTGATGTAGCCCCATGTTCCTGGGGCGGTTGGCGTGCCTAGGTGTTCGCGGATGGCGGTGGGGGTGGGCAGTTCTTTGATTATCTTGTCGCCGTTGGGGCCCGCGAGGGAGACGACGTTAACGTAGCTCTCGCGAACGTATTCCAGGCTGGACTTTTTAGGGGCCGCTGGTGGTGGTGTTGGTGTTTGTGATGTCGGGGGTGTCGTGGACGAGGAGGAAACGGGGTCGGCGACGAGGCAGAGACCGGATTGGCTGTAGCGGCCTTCACCTCCCAGGTCGGAGGGGTTCGCGGTCTTGCGCCATTCCGTCTGGGCTTCGGCTGCGAGGCGGGCGTAGGCTGGATCTGCGTAGTCGGAGCGGATGATGCGGGAGGAATCGACGCTGGCGGCGTCTTCGCTGGGGCCCGGGACGGGTGAACGGTCGAGCACAGTAATTGTTGTGGAGGCGTAGCGGGGGCGGATGGCGAGCTCCTGGGCCGTTGTTAGGCCGAAGACGCCAGAGCCGATGATGAGGATCGAGGGTGGAGGTTCGGCGGGGTCTGTCATTTTTGGCTTTTGGGTCTCGATGTCTGTGTGTCGTGTCTCGCGTTTCGTATGTGTATGTATTGGGAAGTACGGATTCGGGACGTTCTTGGATGGGGTTCTCTTGCGAGCAGGGGAGGTACTGTCGATCACAGTTCTCAATTGACTCCGGGGGAAAGGTTCAATTGGTGACACCGGACGAAAAAGAGCAAGATTGCATTACAGAACGGCTGTTATAACCTACAAAAGGGCACGCGGAGGGAGATGGACGAAGAATGGCAAGGCGGTGGTTGGGGGCGGGCACCGGGACCGGCGCAAGATCGGAGGAGGAAATTTGCGGTGTCCCCCCAGATCCTGGGTTTATCGGTTAGACTTTTACTCGTTATCATGGCGGGGAAAGCTCTTCTCTACCTTTTGATCTTATCGTAAGTTTTCGCAGCACGAGTGCGGGCTGTTTCCCCTCGGACGTGGGGCCGGAGAACAACCTTTGTTTTTGATAGAGAGAGAGAGAGAGAGAGAGAGATCCCAATGCCGGCAGTGGGGCACGGTGTTGGGGCGCGTTGGCTTTGGTCGGTTTGATTCTGATTTGTCGGTGTCCTTCCTTGGCTCTGGCAACGCTTGGCCTACATTTTGGAAGCGACAAGTCGTTCGCTATGCATGCGACGAATTTGGTTGTTGGTACGGTAAATCTCGATTTTCGTTCAACCAGAATTACATTGCAGTCGTAGGGATATTTGTACACAGAGGTACTGGACGATACGGTCTCGAACCTTGATCCGATAGTGGCTATTATACCCTGCTCCCCGATTCATCATCGCTGCTGTCTCGGGTTTTGTTGTCTTCGCTGTTGGTGTCTTCGCTGCGGGTGTCTGCGCTGCGGGTGTCTATGCCGTCGTCATTGCTGCCATTCTCGGGTTATTTTGACCCAGGCGACATTCTCCCTACCTATCTTCTTCCCGTCGCCTTGGAAGCCCTGTAGTGTCAAATTAGATAGGTCATCGAGTACTTTGGAAAGGCGCTTTGGCGTCATGTCGTCAATACTGTCTCTGGCTCCTTCTTGAACTGCCCCTTTCCATAGCTCTCACAAGCTAGTAGTACAGAAGCCCACCAATTCCCACGACAGACAATTGTGCCTTCCCCGGTACCAACAACAGCGCCCTGATGGTCTAGTGGTACGATTCTCCCTTCGGGTATAATACTCATGAGCATAGCTCATTAACTATGGGAGAGGTCCCCGGTTCGATCCCGGGTTAGGGCCTTTTTTTACTGTTGATGTTGATGATGGTCGCATGATGTCGTGTTTTTGATGTTGTTGAGGCTTACTTCTTCCTGATCGCTTAGTCAAAGCGTTCCCGACTTACGACGTCGCAGTTTGAAAATCGAGTTCTAGGCCTCGCATTAGGCAGGTCAGCGGCATCGGCAGTTGTGTCTGCCTTGCAGCCTTACGAACCCGGCCAGTCACAAAGATTGGATGTTGAGGTGATTTGTGATGAGGCTGACTTGTTGATGATGACCGACCGTTGGACACGTCTTGACAGGGAACCATACGCTGATGCAACCCGAATCTAGACAGTTAAAAAGAAGAACGTAGCCCACCACTTCGGCCGTACGAACTGATGCCGTTATTCGCACTTCTCGCACCGTGAGGGGTCCTCGTCACGTCCCCGCTTTCGGCTGTCCCACGCCGTCTTCCCTGTCTCAAACCACCTCTCACTCACCAAAACTTCCTTCACAACAAGCCATCACCAACCACAGGACCAAACAATAAAAATGGTGAGAGAAACTCATGCTCCGAAGGCCCGAGATGCGCGTCTTTTGAGCTATGAATTTGGCTGACGACGCGCAGGCTGCTATTGGTTTGACTGAAGAGCAAAAAGCCCAATACAAGGAGGTCTTCGATCTCTTCGTGAGTTTCTCCCCCTTACGGCCGGCCACCCCTTTCCCTCCTTTTTCGTCAGGCTGGCGCATTTGCGCGCCCAGCCTTGGTTTTCATATGGCGGTCCTATGCCAACACGGAATCAGTTTGGCTAATATCGCGAACAGGACAAGGATGGGACTGGTCAGTAACAACCACGCGAATCTGCTGCGCCCCCTTTTTATCCCTCCGGACTAGAACAATCGGGAAATTTTAGACTCGAACCCTTGAATTGTTGCATGTTATCCATTCGGGAACGGGGTGGCTTAGACCGTTCCATCTCATCTTTCATCGATGCTTTTTCTTTCAGCCCATCATAGCACCTACCGCCAACGCCCAAAAAAAAAAACTGACATCACGTCTGCAGGTGACATTACTGCCCAAGAATTGGGCGATGTGTTGAGATCTCTTGGCCTGAACCCCAGCGACACGGAGCTCACAGACATGGTCAACGAGGTCGACGCGGATAACAATGGCACAATTGATTTCAACGGTGAGTTTGCAGCATGCTCCCAGTCACCTGACTTATTGTCTCTGAGGAGCCCGGAACGGATTTGACTTTGCTCACAGAGTTCCTCAACTTGATGGCGCAAAAAGTGCAAGTCGGCGACGCCGAGGAAGAGCTCAAAAACGCCTTCAAAGTGTTCGATCGCGACGGCAGCGGCACCATCTCCGCCGAGGAGCTGCGCCACGTCCTGACCTCGCTGGGCGAGAACATGACCGCGGCAGAGATTGATGAGATGATCCAGATGGCTGACAAGAACGGCGATGGATCGATCGATTGTGAGTTTATTGCCACCGCTGGGGTGGGTGGTGGAGCGCTTGGATTGGCGGCCGTGCTGACTTGAAGGCAGATGATGAGTTTGCCTCGATTATGATGAGGGAGTAAAGGACGAGTCCCCAGGTGGACCAGCTCTTGTTGATGATTCATGGGTTTTCTTTTTTTGTGTTGAGGGTGTCTTGATACCCTCCGGTATGCAGGCAGATAGAATGAGTCTGCTTCTCCTTGGACGCCTGAGTGGTCTGTCCTTCACACTAGTCGACGGGTGCCTTCGAACCTGGGATTTTCTCGTGCTTATTGGTGTTGTGCCCCAGCGGCTGCCGCAGGGGAATCAGTACGACCTCTGGTTGAGCATCTCGATTCGATCTGTCTGGCCGACCATCTTCCACGAACAGAATACCGTTCATCCTCCTCGATGACGTCGAGGCCGTTGTCAGAGAATCATGGCCGCCTTCCTTCTTCTGCAGGGCGAAGATTGGCGGTCGTGTGGGTTCCGTTGTTAACGAAAACCCCTAAGTCTAAGGAGGCGCTTATTAGTCTTATCCAGAGCATTTACCCAGTCGGTCAGGAACCACTGAACGTGGCACACAAGCCCATGCCCCCGGTTCCTGCCATCTCAACAGATCGAGTTGTCAAAACAGTGACTGCACATGATTGCTGGCTCTTGAGCCAAGCTTGAACACTACCACTGCTTCTGAGCAAAACGTGCAGTGTGGCACGGCAGAGTAGGCGAGCCAAACACGGGATGCACCTCCCCAGCTACAGGCTCCGTCAGAATTTGACATCACAGAAGCTCGGGTGGATTCAGACGACATTCTCGGAGTGGAAACCCGAACTTTTACCCCCTGGTTGAGTTCCCCTTTACGGTTTTGTTGTGCTGCCCAATACCGGAGAGCTCTTGACCCTAAACGCGCACGGTTTCCCCACGCTCCTCCCATGCATTAGTGTTGTTGTTGGGCCGGATAGACCTTCTCCTGCAGTGTTAAAGGAAGGTGGTATCCTCGTCCTCGTCGAAGAGCCGCCTTGGAGCGCGCAGCTGTGTAGAAAACTAGCAGGGGCTTCTCAGTGAATTCGTGGAGATCGTAATACCTTTTCTTACATGCCACAGGCACTGAGGCCAGCATCATAGCTCTTGCCGGTCAGAGAGTTAGGCACAATTAAGCGCTCTCGTTCAAACTCGAACACATAATGATGACCCTTCTTTGAAATCAATGTTTGCGTCGAGCTTTTCACGGCGCTGTCATTTTATAGGTCTTCATGGTCACCAAGTTATCACAACGTCTTCTTTACGGAATTTATATAATACTTTGGACTCCCGTAGATACCAAACCTTTCGACGTGTACGACATGTGGCATTCTGAGATAACGTTTACATATACCTTCGTGATTGCTCTGATCCGACTCAAGCCACTCCTCAAGTTGCCATCCTACCTACTCCCGAACAGGCATTTATTGAAGCTCGACTTCGGCATCGAAGTGTTCAAGTCAGTAGAACATGAGTCAGAGTAAAAGCCAGTCTTTCACGTCGCATAACTTGACTCGTGTCTCTCATAGTCCCTAGCGGCGACAGCCGTAAAACTGTGACCATCAGTATGCTCCATGCCACGACTTTCTAGGGACATACATCTACGGAGCATGGCTTTCCATCATCTCCAAAGTTGTATCCAATGGGATCACCAACTCTTTGGCCCGGCGGGGAGGATTCTTTCGCGGTGCACCTCTTTCCGCTCATGACACCGCCACTATTAGCCTGATAGCAACCTTTTGCTGGGCCGAGACAAGTGGTGAAGCCAAAGCAGCAACATAGACGAAGATAGAGGTGAGATGCATAGTGAATAATATGACAATTGGCTTGAATGAACTTGGACCAAGTGCGTGGTTTGTGCGAGGGCAGGATAAGGGATACGATGATGACACGAGTGAGAGGGAACTCGTAGCTTCTTATATGCCGTGACGTGTGCTACTTTGCTGACCATGAAGTTACTCGAAAACAACTTCGCGTTAAAGCAGACTCCATGTCTCTCGCTCCCCTCGCCCTCCTCTCCCTTTTTTTTGGGGGGTGGGGGGGGGGGTGGTTGAATGATCAAGGAAACAAGGCACTCAACGGCGTGAAGAATAGCCGTCAACCTTCCCCTTGCAAGACTACTTCCCCTTGAATAACATTCAATTACAGTCTTTCGAGAAACTATGATAGATGGACTTTCAAGGAGCGTTAGTCATACTTCCGATAAGTCGTCTTATACGAGGCCATGCACTGGGGGTTTGTGTTATTATCTACTCATCCCATCGGCAGTGAGCGCCAGGTACAAGTTTTATAAGATGAGTAGCCTCGCATTTGAAGAAAAGAGCCGATGGGATATATGATTGAGCCAGTAATGAGTCAACAGCCAAGCTGCACTTCAATTCCACCTCTCCGCATTTGTATATTGAGATCGTACCTATGTACTGAATAGAAGTCAATAGTCAAGGGTTCATTACTCAGAGTCAAGAGACGGCTGATATGTAGTATAGTTACACATGACAGGCTTATTTTAGTGTATCCGATTCGCACTTTGGTCTGCTTGCCTCATCGGATAACTTGAGAGTTGGATAATGCGTTATTTTTCTTCAATCGCCACCCTAAGGTACGCTGAAGTACACTCTATCTCGTAGTTAAATGGGTGAGTTTGGGTTGCACCTCGATGTGTCTAAGCGAGGGGCCAAGCAGACCTCAAGCCGAATTAGCACAGTGTTCTTATCGAATATCCGAGAACTCCGCACAGTACAAGCTGCAGGACCCATTCATTGCCTAGCATCCACATATCCCATCCATCACCTACAGCGCGAGTAAGCTCCCCAACTCCAACTTCCCCGAAGGTCCCGATCGCAATCGCGTCATTACGCGACCTCTGTGCTCCCATCAACTATGCAACAAGAATCTCACCATCTTTACCGATAACGATGTCCTCGGCGAAGAACCTAGTGGAGTTCCCCGACGTGGAGGCGAAGCTCCAGAAGGCCCCCAAGCAATCCGCATTCGAGAAACAACGAGCCGAAGCCGAAGCGAAGAAGGCGCGCGAAGCCGCCGAGACCGCCGCAGTGTACCAAGACTTCGTCAAGAGCTTCGACCACGACGACGACGACGACGATGACAGCAGTCGCTACGGTTCGTTTCCCCCACAAAGGCCACCGAAGGGCCCTGGGTTTAGCGGCGTGCCAATGGCAGGTGCCGGAGCATCCAAACGGCATTTCGGCGCATCCGCTCTCAAGAGCGGACCGGGTAGCTTGGGACCCTCCCCGAGCTTAAGGAGCGGCCCAGGCAGCTTGGGACCTGCGCCAGGACCGTTCGGACGGAAGCGAGGGTTTGACGCATACAGGCAAGAAAGGGACAGAGATGGCAGGCTCGGGTTCGAGGATCGGGAGGAGCCATTGTCGGTGTCTAAGGTCTTCAACAACAGCGATGACGAGGAGGAAGGCAGATCGGATTCGAGAGAGGACGTGGCCGTGGCCAGGCCGACTTTGCGACTGTCTCAGCTGCCTCCGGGCACGTCTCCAGCATTCATAAAGTCGCTGATACCGTCAAACCTGACTGTCGAAAATGTCAAGATACTCCCGCCCGTCGGTCCTATGGGCACGGAAAGGAAGAGCGCTGTGGCTATCGTCACGCTATCACAAGAGACTCCGGCAACAGATATGGACGCGGCAGTCAGCTCACTCCAGAATCGCTACCTCGGGTACGGATTCAACCTCTCATTACATCGACATTTATCTTCGGCCGTTGCAAACGCCACGGCATCGACTCTCACCAGCACCTCTGGCGCGTCGCAGCCCTTCGCCGCCAAGCCTGTTGCTCAGCAAGCGGCCCCAGGGAATACGGCGACGCAGCAATCTTTCCACAGAGGATTTGCGCCGCCGACCTCTTACGCACCTAACGCTGGTGGATCAGTCAATAGGAGCAGTCTCCTTCACGTTCCTGTCAAACCACCAAACGATATCAAGATGCTGCAACTCATTAACAAGACGATCGAGTCCGTTCTGGAGCACGGCGTCGAATTTGAGGCTTTGCTGATGACTCGCCCCGAGGTCCAGCGGGAAGAGAAGTGGGCTTGGATCTGGGATGCTCGTAGCGAAGGAGGAATCTGGTATCGTTGGAGATTGTGGGAGATCGTCACGGGCTCTGAATCACGGCGCAATAAGGGAAGGTATCTGCCACTTTTCGACAGCAGCCACGCTTGGAAGGCACCGGAAAAAAGTCTACCGTTCGAGTTTGTCACCAAGGTCGACGAGTTCGTCTCCGACTCGGAGTACAACTCGTCTGACGACGAAGACTATGATGGAGAAAATCGCGAGGGTCCAGCAGCCGAAAGCGAGGCCACCTTCTTGAACCCGCTAGACAAGGCCAAGCTCACCCATCTCCTGGCCCGTCTTCCAACAACATTATCCAAGATACGAAAGGGGGACATCGCCCGAGTCACAACCTTCGCTCTAACGCACGCAAGCAGGGGTGTTGAAGAGGTTGTCGACATGATCGTCTCGAACATCGAAAAACCTTTCGCATTAACTGCAGCAAACCCGGAGTTTCAGCCCAGCAACCAGGAGAAGGGCAGACAAAGAGACGACTCCGAGGCAACTGACCCCGAGCCGGAAGAGAGGACCGACAAGGAGGGTCCGGACACCAGCGGTGCAAGCCTCGTGGGACTGTATGTTGTTAGCGACATACTTTCCGCCTCTTCGAATAGCGGCATCCAACGGGCTTGGCGGTATCGACAAATATTCGAAGGCGCACTCAAAGAGCGCAAGATCTTCGAAAGCCTTGGCCTAATGTCGGAGAAGTTGAACTGGGGTCGCTTGCGGGCTGAGAAGTGGAAGCGAAGCGTTGGTCTCGTTCTCGGCCTCTGGGAGGGCTGGTGCGTGTTTCCGGCCGAGACTCAGGAGGTGTTCGTCAGCAGTTTCGAGAACCCGCCGTCTCTGAAGACGCAAGCGCAAACAGAGGAGGAAGCCGCTAAGACGGGTAGATGGAAGCTGGTCGAAAAGTCCACACCAAGCGTTGTTATTACCGCCACGGCGACCCCTGAGCTTAGGATGTCACAGAAGGCTATCCCTGACGGGGAAGAAGATGTCGAGGGCGAGCCGATGGACGGAGAAGACGTTGCCGGCGAACCCATGGACGACGATGACGTTGCTGGGGAGCCTATGGAAGACGACGTCGTAGAAGGCGAACCCATGGTGGACGATGACGACGTAGCTGGTGAGCCGATGGAAGAGGATGGCGGAGGCGAATCAGCAAAGGATCAGCCATTGCTAGTCGAAGCCGCCCAGGGAGATGCCTCAGCAGAAGGCGCTGATAGCACACATGCAGGCGGACGGATGCAGCTTTCGTCCAAGCCGACGGGGCAAAGCAGGAAACGAATGAGGGCAGTGGACATGTTTGCCGACTCCGGGGACTCGGATGAGGGAAACTAACAGCACGGCGTGTGGCGGGGACAGGTGTGGCCCCAGATCGCAGGCCAAGGGGTGGTTGCGGACCAGGGCGGCGCGGCGACTTTGGGGCGATGGACAATCTTGCTCACCTAATAAGAGACTCTGGTGGCTTTGTCGCCCAGCGTTGCAAACGCGGGTGTCTTGAATGGGCCTTGGGATAGGACATGGTGCGCGTGTAGGGTTGTGACCATCCTGCAGGGAACGGCGTGCGTACCGCCCCAGGTCGGGCCGCCGAGTGGCAGGCGAGACATGGCATGGCATCGCAGACGCACAAGGTGACGGGCCAGCCGTGTGAAGACAAACGAAGAGACAACTCGACGGCATCAGTAATGAGGCGGTTCGCAGGTCAAAGCTGGCCCGGACGTACGCTGGTCGGGATGACCATGACGTTGCGGTACGCGGAGCATCTAGGCTTGTGGTATGCGGCTCTATCAGGCACATATGGCTGACATTCTCACGAGGAAGGATTGTAGCTTAACCAGATGCCCAAGTAAAATAGATGAAGGCAATCTATTTCCTAAAGGTATCTTTGCTTTGGGAGAGGGAGAGGGGGAGGAAACAGCTCGCGCCCAGCGTAATCGACTGTTGCGAGTTCCATCACAAGCGTCCACCTTTCCCGATATTTCTCAAGACACATTTTTTGCACGGCCATGGATACGCATTCTTCGTCAAGGGGGTGGTGGGAGAGAAAAAAAGGTGCGAGCTGGTGCTTAACTCGTTCGACAACCGTCTCGTTGAATTTTGGTGCCGGATCCGGCCAATCAAAACTTGCTCACTTCCCATGCCTCTCGAGCCTCTGACGGTGGAGTTTTCGACGTCGCATCCCACCCCTCCTCCACGCCTAAGGTACCTTACCGTCCACGTCCACTCGTCTTTCTTGTTCATTTTCGGCTTCTTTCTTCTTCTTAAGCTGTTCCTTCACCCCCGGCCCTCGCCCTTTTTGCCATTTGGTCCACCACGCTCTACTTTCCCGATGCAGGGCGGGCATCCGTGGGAACTTGGGGCTCTTTCGCGCCGCGCGGCGCGGCGCGGCGGGCTAAAAAGAGAATGAGGCAGCGATGTCCGTGTGGGGAACGGATGTGAAAGGAAGTCGTGGCGACTTTTATTAACCATGCTTCCTGACTGTGCGTGCTGCTGCTCATAAGACGGGGTAAAGTGTCGGGAGAGGTTCGGATCATGCAGGGATGAACCCAAGAATCGGCCGACGTTGAGGTCGAGAAAGCAGGCGCATAATACATGGTGCCTACTGCGTGTTACTCATGGCATCCCCAAAGTTGCTGAAGCAAGATAATGTAGAGTAACAAGGTAGAGAGAGGCAACAGAAAGAGAACCGAAGGCGGGCGGTCCATGGATTCGGCGCCGGCCTGCATGTTGTCTTTCCCCAAGCCAGAAAAGTTTATTGCGGTAAGGGAAACATTACGGGATCCAGGGTCTCTTCATGTGGCACCAGCACTCGTAGCCGGACCCTGGGACCAGCTACCTTTCACGAAGGGGTTTTGGAGGGGCAGAGGACGGGGACCGGGCACGTGAAGATGCGAGAGAGGCGCGAAGAAGAAATATGGCCGAGGAGGAACCTGTTGACGAAGGGACTGTCGACTTGCAGGGTTCGTTTGTCGGCGCGGTACGGAGAAGAGGAGACTACCTTAAGGTGGCTAACGAGGCGATCCTGTTAGTCTCCCATCTCTTGCTCGGTGTATCCCGGCAGAGGAAACACGACCTGTCTCGTAGCCGCAGCTAGGTACTACAGTAGCTATCCATGTCCGGACACCTTGGGCGAGGGTTGTGTGTGAAGAACGATGAAGGAGGTCGCAATGGACGTGATCTGGACTTTGATCATCAGTTCGTGGCGGCAGCACCACCACCACCACCACCACCACCACCACCACCACCACGAGACAAACAAGGACATGTCCCCGATTACCGAACGAGTGATTGTTCACCCCTCTTTCCCGTGGACTCGTCGGGCACGGTAGCGGCAGGGACCTTTCATATAAAGTGGGTGCATAGAGGGAGAGGTTCGAGACGGGCAGCGGAAGGCGGACAAGATGTTGTTGCATTGGCGAGAATCCAACAAGCGTTAGATGGGACGACGACAACGACGGATCTCTGGTGCGGGTCAGGTTGAGGCTGGGTTGATCAGATAATTGCCCATCTGAGAATTATGTGCCGAGGCCGCGGCGCGAGCAATATTATGTTCAACTCATGTTCGCGTACCTACCTTAGGTAGGTGTAGGTAGACAGGCACATTGTCCTGAGAACCAGAGACAGTGATGATGACTGGTGAGAAGGACTGGCTGCGAATAATGGCATGACGAGATAAGTCTGTGTCTTATGTACTCCTCTTACAAAACCCAAGCGAAAGATACCTGCGCAGCTAGGCACGTCCTTTTTTTCCCTGTCCGATGGACCTGGAGTTCGGGCGGCTGGCACCTCAACCGTCTGTGTGTGCAGGCGTGCAGTGAACAGCAGTGACAGCGCACTATAAGACTAAGGCACCTTAACAACCCCCCCCCCCCACACGTGGGGCTGTTTCGATGCGCTACCGGGATCCTCGAGGCTCAGGCTGGCGTCTACGCGGTTTAAGGCGCCTACTCCCTTGGCGCAGGTGCAGGCTGAAGCGCTCATGTCTTGTACTTAGGTGCCTTGGCGGGGGTGCGTGCGCTGCCACAAGGCCTACGGAGGCTAAGAAGGCCTGGGAACGCCACTAAAGACTTAGGCCTCCAACAACCCTTGCTAAGCCAACAAGCCTTTTAGTGGTTACAGCAAGTGACTTAGCACGTGAGCCTTGTAGCTGCAGCGTCGCCCGTTCGCTGAAAGTACTAAAGCTATCACGACCCCAGAGAACTACGCCTGCCTATTTAGTTAAATTGATCGCAAGGCTTGTTGGCCTCCGCGAGGCTTATTATCATTCTATGGCAAATAAACGGGGCGGGTCTTCTAGGGCTTCCCAAGGCGTGCAGACCCACTAGCACCCCCGCTAAGGTACCTGCCGACCGCTGTTGGCTGCCTATGCTAATGCTATTTTTCTTGGTTTTCTTTGGCGGGCTGGGCTTGGCTAGGCTAGATAGGCTTCTTGGCAGGGTTCAAAAAAATATTGCTTTTACCTAAAAAAATAGTGCTTTTGTATTAGCTAAAAAAACGCGAATAAAGTGGGGGCATTATATTGCGTTATACCTTAATAAGTTAGTATAGGCTAGCACTAATCTAGAAGTTACTACTATATATTATTTTAAGACTTTTTTTTCTATATAATATAACTTTTATTATAGCCTAGTATTATTATTATTACTAATGATATTATAGCAGCTTTAAGAGTATTAAAAACTATAGTTATTAAATAATCTTTTTACTCTTTTAATATTATTATTATTATTAATAAGAAAGTAATATAAATACTATAATTAGGTTACTTTTATTAGTATTACTTAGTAAAAGAAGTATCTTCTTTATTATAGTAAATATCTAGCCTACTAAGCTTATATCTAATTGCTTATTTCTATTACTCTTACTTTTACTACTACTAATAGCTTTACTAACCCTCTTAATTATCTAAAATATGCTGCTATACTCTTAGTTTTAACTAATAGTAGGACTTTTATAGTATTTAAAGACCCCTAGTTAACTACTTTCTATAATATTTTTAATCTACCTAGAGACTACCTACTACTTATAACCTCTATAGAATCTACTTACCTCAAATCTATAAGGAGTACTACTATAAAATTAAAGCTACTATTAATAATTTACTATATATCAGTATAACTTTTAATAGCTTTAATAATAATAGTATTAACTATATTATAAATAATAGTATTAACTACATTATTATTATCTATATTACTCTTTTTAGTGGCGCTATCTTCTTTTAGTATACCTAAGCAACTTTTAACTAGTTATATAGAGTTATATGAAGTATTTTAGAGCTTTTATTTATTCTTAATAAGATCATTATAATTAATAGTATTTCTAACCTTAAATAGATTAATATCTTTATAACTAAAATAAATAAGATAATAAGAGCTTTATATTGAGAGATTGCTTATTTACTAAGCCTTACATATATTCTTCCTATCTTCTATAACTCTTATAGCCTTAACTTTCGTATTGGTAATATTGTCAAGCTTATTACTCAGCAGCTAGTTATTAAGAGAGCTTCTATTATTATAACTTACTTCTATACTTTATAATTATAGTTGGTAAAGCTTAAAAAGCTATAAATTACCTAAGATAGTAAGCTTAGAGCTCTACTTACTTTACTTTTTCTATATTAGGGTAGTATAATATAATATCTCTTATTAATATTCTATCTAAAGAGTACTATCCTTGACTATACTTACTTTAATAATATAAATATCTAATACAGCTATATAATAAGTAATAATAACTTAATTAAGAATTAAATCTAGTAGCTTAATATTAAGACTCTTATTAAACTTCTTACACTTATTAGTACTGTCACGTGCGGGCCCCTCAAAAGGGCTAAAGAGTGCGGCATGCCCTCCAGATGTGTCCCACTGCGCTATTGCGCAAAAGGTACAGGACATTCAGAACGAGGGTTTCTGAATGCAGCTGCACTTAAGTACGCACACCACCAGTGCCGTGACAGTACTGTAAGTAAAACTTTAGAAGCTGACTAATACTATATAGATTATATACTTACCTATTAGAAAGATGTTTTAAGTAACTATAAAGCTTATAATACTACTAGTATATATAATATTAACTAAGTAGAGATATTAAATATATTTAAAGATTATAAAAAGAAGTAACTAACTAATAATATTATCATTACTACTACTAACCTGCCTAATAATATAACCTAGAAATTTAGTAATTATAAGTAATCTAAAGTTTTAGAAGCTTATGTAAAGTCTGCGTACTATATAGAAGTTTGCCTCTATTATACGCTTAAATTTAATATTCATAGCTCTCTGAACTCTTAGCTATATTACTACCTTAACTTCTTCTTAATAGAGCTTCTTAATACTAAATTTAATACATAATTCTACTTAAAATAAATTTAAGCTAGGTATAGCTAATAAGTTAATATTCATCTATATAAATATATAGATTCTTAACTATATTTAGATATAATAAAGAGAATATTTATAGCTTTTACTACTACTTATCTTAAAGTTATTTATAGAGGAGAAGTTAGCTAATTTAGAGTAATATATTTTTAAGTATATAGTAAAGACTATAATCATTAGTATAAAGTTCTTTTAGAGCTAATTAATCAAATTCTATATAGAAATTATAGCTATATATAGAATTATACTACTTAAGCCTAAAAAGGCAGTGCTTTCTACTGCCTAAAGTCAAAATATAAAAGGGTGCAGGGGATGCTTTGGAACCCTGCTTCTAGGTAGGTAGCCACTACACTCCCCTCACCTTCACCTGGATGGGCTCTTACTTATTGGCGCGTCTCCCTCAGTCGAAAGCCACCCGACCTCCTCATCCTAGCATTTGGCTAGTGGAGGTATTATTCCACCCAGTCTGTCAGTGCACTCTCTAAGTAAGGTAAAGAGGGAATGTCGCTTATGGAACGTACCTTCCTTAGGTGCCTAGGTTATCCCGGACAGATATTGACGAGGTGCACATGGGCCATCCTTAGTGGGCTTGCCGACGTCCGTCCACTCAAACGGCCCACCAACCCGTTTCTTGCTGCTTCAGAAGATCCAGTAACACAATACACCCTGCACCCGGGCAGCACCAGCAGCACAGCGAAGCACCAGCAAGCAGTCCAGCACCCAGCACTCAGCACCCAGCACCCAGCACCGCTGACCTTAACTGCTGCCATCCCTCCATACAAACATTTATGCCGCTGTTGCGTCTGCGTTGTGTTGCGTCTGGGTCTGAGTTGTGCCGTGCCTCGCCTTACTCGCTTTCCGACCCTGCGCTTGTTCTGTTGTCCAACGTTCTTTCTCTCCCAACCCTACCTAATTCTATCTCTCTCAACTCTTCCCATTCTGTCAACACCGCTCGCTCTGTCGCCAATCTTCAGCATCTCGTCCTGCCTTTCCGTACGAGATCTTCGCCAAATTGACTCCGCCCAAACCCCGTCGCCACACGCTCACCGTCATTCAGGCTCATACTCAGTCAGATTCGCCGACCCTTGCCCGCCGGCGAATACACGGCTTAAGATAAAGATACTGTCAGATACCGTTTACATACGCTCTACGAGACCGAATACTGCACTGTACCCCGATAGCTGGAGCCAGCCTCCATGTTTCACTTCACGGCTCCCTCCAAGGATCCAAGGTCGGCCGGAGCCAGAGCCAAGTCGACTCTTTTTTCTGCTTCATTTTTCTCCTGAGCTTCGTCGTCAATCTCGCCCTCTCAATCCCCAGTCCTCGCCGGACTCACTGCGTATCCTTACTTACGAAGTTGAACACTGAGATCCACGAAGCGCCGCCCACCATGCCGCTCATTAACGGCCAGAAGATGGCCTGGTAAGTTGCTATGTATCCCTCTCGTCGCACAACTAACCTGCTTGCCCGGCATCTCACCGGCCCATACTCTCATGACAGAACACTGCGCTTTGTGTGCTCATGCCCCCAACACCGCACTATCGCCGTTGAGATCCAGAAGCTGACTGTTAATTTTGTCCGCCGGTCAGTGAGCCGTGTATTCGTGGTCACCGATCCACCAAATGCACTCACGCGAATGAGCGCTTGATGGTCCCCGTACGAAAGCCTGGCCGGCCCCTAAGCACATGTCCTCATCCGCCCGCCCGCGGCTGCGGCTGCGGGAGCGTAACCGCCGCCATTCCGAGGAAGCAGAAATGCGGCTGCGGATCGAGCACCGCCGGTACCCCTACCGAATCTTCCGCGGCTTCCAGCATTATCAAGCCCGAGTCGCCCGCGAGCGATGCTCCGCCAATGTCCCCGACTAAGGCCCCCGCCATGTCCTTCCGAGTCCAGAAGACGGCAGCAAAGCCCAACAGTCGCAAGCAGTCTTTTGACCCGGCCAATTTGGAGAGAATGGACGCCGCTCATGTCAACATATTGCCTCCATACGACATGGCCCATGCCAGCAGCATGTGCCACGCGAACGGTATGGGCGGCATGACCGCGCAAAGACCCGGCATGGAGTACGGCGCGATGCCGATGATGGGCTCTGTCAACGGGGGCTTTCACCAGCCCATGGTGTACCCGATATTTCCACAGCACATGCCTGGCATGTTTCAACCAGGCACGGTGATGCCCCAGAATGGCGCTGTACCGACGCCTATCACCCCCAGACTTGCGCCGACGCCCGCGCCACCCAAGGCGACAAACGCAGGTTCTTGCTGTTCAAGCACGACGAAAGGAGCCTCGAAGACGTCCGCGGCACCTGCAACACCCGCACTCACAACCGAAAGTACAGGGGGCTCATGCTGTTCCGGTGCAAACAAGAGCGAGGCAAACTCGACACAGCCTTCCACACAGCCGTCAAGCGCTACTTCAAGTCCAAAATCCCAGCCAAAACCTAAAACGGGTGGCTGCTGCTCCGGCAGAGCACCGCCATTAAACACCAACGTCGTGACGAACGGCCATGTGCCGAATGGACATATGTCTCCAAATGGCATGGTAATGTCGCCTTTCCACACACCAATTGCCATGCCACAGGGCGTGTACCAGTCTTACTTCCAACCGACCATCTTTACTTATCCGCCGCAATATGGATCGTTCATGTCACCTTTGCAACCCGCTCAGTGGAGGCAGACTATGGACGCTTTGCAATACGGACAGCCGACGCCGCAGTCGGCAGCATTCAACATGTCAGCGCCACTTGGCTTTGCGCCCGAGGGCGCCAATTCTATGGTGGACGAATCCACATCACACATGTGTAGCTGTGGCGACGGTTGTCAGTGTGTCGGCTGCGCTGCCCACCCTTACAACGACGCAACGCAGGATTACGTGCGATCGGCGTGGGAAAGCATGCTGGACGACTCGCACGGAACCGCCACAGGAGCAGGAGGCAGTGCGAACGGTTCCAAGGGAACAAACGAGCACCTCGAATCGACAACGACCAACGGAGCCGGTGTACGGGGAGCGGAGCCCCACGCAAATGGCGAGAGCGGCGGTTCCCCTCCAGCGCCGCAGACGCCCTCCGACGCTGCCTCGGGACTCAGCGAGGAGCAGGCACTTTCGGCCAGCGACTTCTTCTTCGTTACGTACCCCTTTGGAGGTGATGCTTGCGCCGGCGAGACTTCATCGTGTCCCTGTGGTGACGACTGCCAGTGTTTAGGCTGCTCTATCCACAACAATCCACCCGCTATCGAGTCGTGAACGATATTAGAAAAGATTGCGTTCGCCGCAGGGTGGTCTTGAGGGTTTTTTCAAGGATATGGTTGCGCAGGCATGCCCGCGATAATGAGAAATGGGAATGGTCTGGACTTGGCAGCCGGCATGTACTGCCGTGATGAATTGTATCTTCCAGTGTTGACTTGTTTGACGTCGATACCCTTCGTCGGCTCTGTCGCGGATTTTATGTTCGCAGTGGAGGTCCGAGGACCTCGAAATTTTAGGTGATGATCTGACGAATCTGAAGTGTTGGCCTCTCACTGTCGTTCATGGCCTATGAGTGATTGCGGCATTTTGATTTCTGCGGGACTTCCA
The DNA here is from genome assembly GCA_037178605.1 of Colletotrichum euphorbiae. Classification (NCBI taxonomy): domain Eukaryota; kingdom Fungi; phylum Ascomycota; class Sordariomycetes; order Glomerellales; family Glomerellaceae; genus Colletotrichum; species Colletotrichum euphorbiae. The sequence continues at coordinate 111,761 of JAXCEF010000104.1, forward strand.
AGACACCCAAAGAACGTCTTTGAAATCGGCAGTTTGTTGACAGACCCGGTCTACACCGCAGGACCCCCCGGATCGGTCTTTACACGTCGTGGGGGGAATCGGCAGCTCTGCCGGGGAAAGGTGGTAAGTTCCGGAGCCGAGTTTAGGGGTACCCATGGGACCGATCCCAGCCACTCTTTCGCAGCGGCTCCATATTTGTTCTTCATTTGCCGTTGGTAAAGGCACGGGCTTCTTTTTCCCTCCGACAACCACCACCAGCCTGCAAAAGACGACCCCCCCCGCCACCCCCAAAAGCAAAAAAAAAAAAAGAACCAGACCGTCCGAATACCTGCTCCTTTAGCTGAGTTCATTCTCCAGATTATCGTTGCATTCGCCAATCACTTGAACAATTTAGTACGGTGTGGCTTCTCGGTCGATCGGCTTGAGTTTCGCGACGCCCTGAAACCGTAGTCAAACCAAACGACGAATCGGCCCAACACGCTGAAGGTAGACACCACCACCCCCCGACTGACGCGAACTACTTTGTGGAGGGGATCACCCCTGTCAACGGGCGGTTCGAAGCTGCGATTCTGACGGAGAGCTTGAATTATTTGGTCTCAACTTCTTTGAACGATAGTCAGGACTCCCCGTACAATAGGATCTCCCTTTCCGGAAATCTTTTCTTGCCCACACCTTCTGGTTTTTCATCTTATCTCCCCCCAAAGAAAAGGATTAAGCAAATCATGTCTGAATATCGGGATGACGCGCGCCCGCGTTCGTATCCTCGGACTCGGACGCGGAGCAGGTCGAGGTCACCCAGGGGTCCGGGACGGCAACGGGACGCGAAGGTCAGACGACGGTCCCCGGTTGACGACGAGCCGCGCCCAGAGCGGAGGCGGGGTGGTTCCGAAGAACGGGAGAGGCGGAGGAGACACCATCACCACCACCATCACCATCGGCATCGGGACAGTCCCCGGGAAAGTAGTGGTCGATCTGGCAGCGAAAATGTCGGCACCCCGGCTTCGTTGCCCTACGACGCTCGCGCTCTGTCCAAGAATAATGACCTGAGTGTCTTCAGGCCGCTGCTGGCGTACTACCTCGACTTGCAGAAGCAGAAGGACATTCGGGACATGGACGAGAGGGAGGTCAGGGGTCGGTGGAAGAGCTTCGTGGGGAAGTGGAATCGGGGGCAGTTGAGTTCCGGGTGGTACGATCCAGAGATGTTCATGGCTGCCAAGGAGAGGGAATTTGAGCTTGCGCCGAGGCGGGTTGATGATGACAAGGTTGAGAGGGATATTGACGGGAAGGAGGATGGCGGAGGTGAGGAGGAGGACGACGACGACCTGGGCCCGATGTTACCGCCTGCTGCGCGCGAAGGCGGACAGCGCTCCGGGCCTGGGATCCCGACCTTGGCAGACTTGTCTCTTCAGAGGGAGAATCTCGCCGAGGATGCTCAGCGGGAACGGGAAACGAGGATCGAGGACATGAGGGCGCGGAGGAAGGACGATCGCAAAACGCAGAAGGAGAGGCTCGACGAGGTCGTCCCGCGCGCCGAGGTTGGGACGAGGGAGAGGATGCTGGAGAAGAGGGCGCTGGTGAATGAGAAGATGAAGGATTTCAAGGACAAGGGGGACGGGCAGGCCGAGGTCGGGGAGCAGGAGCTCATGGGTGGCGGCGATTCGTTGGCTGAGTATCGGGCGATGAAGGCGACGGAGGAGAGGAAAAAGACGGAGCGGGAGATACGGAGGGAGGAGATCGCGAGGGCCAGGGCCGCGGAGCGCGAGCAGAGGGTCAGGGAGTATAGGGAGCGTGAGGAGGCGGTCATGAAGGGTTTAAAGGAGTTGGCGAAGCAGAGGTTTGGGTAGTATAGGATCAAAGCAGACTCGATGATTTCATCATGGAGTCTAGGCACCGTGGGGAGCTTTCGGCATGCCAGAGAATATCATTCCTATCATATTGAGCTCCCTGATGTAGTTCCGTTTCTGATTAGTCCGGTCACATATGGTGCAGCGGTGTCGTGTCGTGCCCTTGGCCTCGCGTCCTCGTCATTTGTGTTCTGTTCAACCACACATTCTTGGGAAAGCCTCATGACTATAGAAGACTAGCCACGCGTTTTTTTCCCCGTCCCATTAGCGCATTACTTTTACGAATGAGGGGCAGCCTCCCGACAATCGCACAAGATTCGACGGCCAGGGAAAATCCCGAGCGATGGCTCCAAACCCCACGATCAAGAGGGAGAAAACTTGTAAGTGAATCCAAGATAAGTTTGGCAAATAAGTCTTTCGACGGTATTGCAGCTTATCCCATGAATGCGCTTACATGCACAGCAATGTGATCAAAACAAAACACGCGCGAGAGCAGATCCGGCAGCAGCCACGCTTGCTTGCCACTTTTCCACAAGGTGGTTTCCTCCTATGCGGGTAGGGTAGGGGAACTCAGTATGCCAGGCCGAGAGAGATCAAGGCCGCTATGATTAATGGGAGCAAAAGACTCAGTCAGGTTCAAGGAGACGGATACGTGATTCTCCGCCCGATTCTTTTTTTCTGGCCACGAGGATGAGGACGAGTTTGAACACGCTGTTACCAGTGGAGCGTCGAATTCAAGCATGCGTTGGTCGAAGCCATATGGACAAGTTGCCGTCCACCGAGAAACGACTTCCCAAGAGCTGGGCACGAGGAAACTTTCGCTCCGGGAAATTCTGGTGTGTTGCGCAGGCGACGCGACGGTAAGCCGTTGCTTGTTGCATGCGCATGACGTCTTCCGGTTCAAGAACCAAACGACGCTCAACCGTGGGAGAGCCCCGTCCTCAACATTAAGTGAGCTGATGTCTGTTCCATCGACTGCCTCTTCCGAGCGAAGCTCAGAGGGAATGTCTTCAATGCTCGGGGACTGATCAAACGTAGTCTTGGCCATCCGTGTGCTCTGCGACGAAGCAAAACTCATTGTTTTCGTTTTCGCGTAGCTGAGACTGCACTGCGAAGGAAGAAAAAAAAACGCCTTCATGGCCTCTGACCGGGTATCCAACAGTTCGGGAGAGCTGATGTCATGGGGTTTCTGAGACAGGCTGTCAATATAGGATCGGAAAGTTGCTCCGTGCTAGAACTTTCTTACCGGGAAACCGAATTACTCACTAACAATATTGCGCATGAGACATGAACCATGGCGTAAATCCCACCCACAGCAACGTGGTCGTCAGCTCCCTGGACGTTCCGAAAGACGCATCGAAGAGCCATCCAGAAAACCTGGGTCCGCTACCAGCACTTTCTGGAACACATTCGCTTTGCTTCTCTTACCGGTTTTTTTTTTTTTTTTTTTTTGCTCGGCGCCCCTTAGACTCGGCAGCTTTCTTTCTCAGACCTCGAGCTGAGATTAGTTGTTGGACCGCCAAGCTGAGTACCGGCTCCGGCATCATGATGATGATGATGATGATGATGATGATAATGATGAACCACGACCCATCGAAGCTCATCGAAGGAACCAAAGTACTTCCCCGCGCTTCACGGGAATAGTTGGACGGATGACGGACCAAACGCACGCGAGAAGCGTAATGATGCAGGTCCATACAATGTTCAATACTCCCTCTCACGGTCTCGGGGGGGGGGGGGCGGAGCCGACCCAGGATGCCGCCGAGATGTGAGCATGTGCGGGCTGGTGTTTGTTGTGGAGGTCTCTGATCAGTCGCTCGATCTCGTTTGCGGTTTTGTGTCTTCGCCGTCGCAAGTTGCGAGCCAGAAGAGACAGACGATTAGGCGGTGTTCTTTTTCATCGCGACGAACTACGATTTCTCTAGAGGACAAGACGTGATTCGTTGAGAGGGGGCTTTGAGGGTCTCGTCAGATGTGTCCCGGAGACTTGAGACGTAAGCGTCGTTCATATAGGCGGGCCTATGACTGCTCCATGTGCCTGGTGGCTTCCTCTATGGCTAGCTAGGGTTTGTTCAATAGGAGGCACTTGGGAGGCGACGTGGCGTCGGCTTGGCTCTGCCAAATGGGTGTTGCAGCCGATGAAGCATGCACTAATTAGGGCGAGAATCACCAGGCTCTGGAGATATATAATGTTCTCATTGGCTGCATAGTGTAGAAGACCGCGTTACCCGACGTATGAAGCTGCGGTAAGCTAAGGATCGCCGGCGTTCCGCTCAATAAGTGAGTATTGCCTGTCGGCTCAGAACGAAACTGCGCCATCCACGAGATCCTAAGAAAGCTGCGCCAGATGGACGCAGGAGCTGCAGTCTACTGGCTTGTCATCGAAGATTTGATGGCGATTGATCTCTCATATCTGCACAAGAATCTGAGATTCGAGTCTGGCTTTTCAGGGATGATCGGGTCTGGAAAAGGGTGGCTGGTGAATCTGACGAGGTTCACCTCTTATTTGCAACCAGCCTCTGGAACGCATTATTCGTAACGGGATGAACTAAAGTTTGGTTACAAGAACTTATGAGGAACTTGACTTGGCTTTTGCTGTTATAAGTAGCAGGAATGTGACCTGATACGATCGCGTAAGGAAAATTGCTGTTGTAGAATAGTAATTGAAAGTCACTCCAGTGGCAGTATGGCACTGTATTGCTACAAGCGGGACGATAGGATGTGTGATGAAAGACAATAAAGCGTCCAGGAATAAGGACTATCATGAGTCTTGGACCTAACAGTGAGAAGGATATAACGAAGATGGAGAGTGACGGAAAACGGCAACAGACTTACTCAGTTAAGAATGAGAAACAAAACAAGAGCGTGGGCAGAATCATAATAGCAAAAGCAACGCTGGATCTGCGCCAACTAACAAACTTGGTGCTTCTCAATACGGGGCTTTCCTTGATTGTGACCTATAGTTGTGCTTGCAATGGTCAAGAGCCGTCTCTCCACGAAGCCGAAGCCAATCTGAAGTACAGCTAGTCTGTGTCTTCTCACACGCTTGTCTCACGCTCGAGTGAAGAAGGTTCCGTGAACTCATATTGAGTCTGGTGTTTGAGCCGTATATGGAATCCATATCGAGATGAGGCACTTACACTTATAGGTAATGCGAAGTTGGTCATGGCCTCATGCCTTCATTTGGTGCTCGAGTGAGAGATGAATCGCTCGCACTGTATGAACGCGTGGGTTTGGTGAGCCAGAAGGTTAATGGAGGGGCATTGCGCACTGTACCCACAACTGCAGTTCTCATCGCAGACAGTCGAAAATTTGCGACTCATCGTCCTTTTACAGATGACAAGCGCAATTTACGTAAGTGGTGGTGCTTCACCAACCCGGCTCATCACGGCTAATCAGATACAAAGAAATCTCGCTGTGAAATTGGATTTACTGCTTTCACCCTGTAGCGAGCTCTACTCAACGAAACCCTTCATCGCAGGGCAAAATTTCACTACCCCGCCAACCCCGCCATCGCATCGATCCGAGGACTTATCGTCAGCTCGATCGACACAATGAGCCCCGTCAGCGACGTCGCCGACGGCGACACCGGAGACCTCTTCCAGGACCCGGAGGACTTCTACCCCCCTACCCCTCCACCAACCACGCAATCCCACACCCTCGCCTCCGGCCGCGTGCTCACCCTGCACCTGGTCGGCTACTCCCCGACGGAGGCGCACCATCTCTGGAACGGCAGCCGCGTGTTATCCGACTACTTCGAGGCCGAGCCCTCGCGGGTCAAGGGAAAGACGATGCTGGAGCTCGGTGCGGGCGCGGGGTTGCCGAGTCTGACGGCCGGCATCTTGGGTGCCGAGAAGGTCGTCGTGACGGACTTCCCGGACGCGGAGATTGTGCAGACGATGCAGAAGAACGTGGACGAGGCGGGGGACTTGGAAGGCGTCGTCAGGCCGCTGGGTTATGTCTGGGGGGCCGACGTCGAGCCTCTGCTGGCGGAAATCCCCGAGCGTGATGGCAGGAAGAGGAAGTTTGACGTGCTTGTGCTGGCGGATCTGCTGTTCCGCCACTCGGAGCACGGGAAGCTTGTGGATACCATCGAGAGGGCGCTGGAGAGGAAGAAGGACGCCGTGGCGTACGTCTTCTTCACGAGCTATCGGCCCTGGCTGAGGCACAAGGACTTGGCGTTCTTCGACGTGGTGCGGGAACGGGGGTTGCTTGTTGACCAGGTTATTGATCGAAAAATGGAGAAGCCGCTTTTCGAGGGCGACCCGGGCGACGTGGAAGTCCAGAAAACTGTTGGAGGGTATGAGGTCAGATGGCCCGAGGATTTGTTGGAGGTTTGAGGGCGGATTACGACGGTCTCTGGGTTAGGGACATGGAAAAGCTACACCGATGTGACGTGATTGGGCAGAGTAAGTCTCGGGATGGAAATTGAGATGATACCAATAGAAAAGAGTAAGCGCCTTCATTCGTACCTTTGGAGCAAAGTTCGGTGACGTCGAACGTAAAAGTACTGCTTCAGCGAGAGAAGGGGTTGAATAGATGCTGGTTCTCGCAAGAGTCTGACTCGGGGCCAGTTGTGACTCTCATTCGTATCACCAAAAGTTGACACTGTTCAATTTTGATGCAATTGTGTGTGTTGGTCTGCAACGAGCTGGGCATTCGGGATAGGAGGGGCCGCAAGAGCTGGTGTCCTGATGTCAACAGATGAGTCCATCTAGCGAGGGTTCTTTGAGAAGGGCGTCAGCATTGTCTCAATTTAACCCGTGTTCAAGGCGCCAACTACTACGCTGCGTTGGTTCATGTCAAAAACCGGCCGGCGTACGGAAACCAACTCAGCACAGTATGTTCTGAGGCTCCTGGACGGAATTGACATTTCTTTAGGATGGAAAATCGGTTTCGTTGTCTCTCTACGCCCGCGCCCTTGCTTGGATTGATCGTAGCCTAGCTACATCATAGATGAAGTCTAGATTCGGATCCTTTCAGGGTAAGCTATACCAGAGAAGAAGCTAGGTAATCGTCTTCGGCCATCGACAAATGCATCACGCAGCAATAAGTACGTGGAAAAGAAAACCATTGAATGCGTTGAGTTTGCTGATGTCACCTCCAATTACCAAACAGGCAAACTACTGCAGACGCCTTTGTTGAGAGATGCCAACTCATCACGGGAAGCCGGCGAACGGCCTTGTCTAAGAAACCCCGATTGTTTGGAAACGCAAAGGAGCAACTCTGAGAAACGATGCCTTCATTGCTGAATTGAGGGCGTTAGACACTGATCCCGTAGATTAACTCAGGAGACTGTGACGCAGACTCTGAGCCTGGAAACTTGCACAACTCTGAATTGACCAATGAGTGAGACGGCGCCAACGTGGTTGTAAGAAATTTGATGAAATTCCACCCGAGTCCCTCGTCACAAAAAAACACATCTCGTTCCGGTAGACCGAGGGACTCCGCCGTCTTGGAAAGGCTGCTTTGTCTGAGCAAAACAGAGAACGGAACAAGGTGAAACTGTGCTGGCAACACAGGCGGCTTTTATCCTCTCGTGGCCCGGTCTGCACTTCTGAGGCAGCACTCCGGTCCGCAGAGCGAACCCGCGAGATACTGGTAAGCCTGGGCTCAACTGCAGTCCATGTCTTGCTTGAAAGCCAACTTCAACCTTCACTTACAGCACTGCCGCCATCGGAGGGGAGGGCCATCACCAGGCCCGAGGTCAAACGAGCAATCGCTTAGGCTATTCCGGGAGTGTGTGAGCGGGCCATGCAGACAACTGCCCGTTACATTGCATAACAGTCCCTTGTCCATCTTGGCACTGGGGGCTTGATGCCGCGCCGGAATGGCTGGCGCCATCGGCATCTGGACCGACAGCTTGATCAGCGTCCATGATACCCTTAAGTTTTTGACACCACCGACGAGTAGAAGACTCCCTGGAATTCGCGGAAGCGACAGTACAAAGGTGGTAAGCTTCCCTCCAACGTCCGGGCGATTGGTTCAGCCAAGGAACTCAACAGCTATCGCCCCCGCGATCTGAGAGACGCTGGACGGTACCATCGCTGCGAGGCCGAGTGCGGTGATGTTCATGGCCGCCGGAATAAGGCCTTTATCTTCCTCGAATGGTCCAACGTTCGTGTCATTCATGATTGTGGAATGGCATCTCCCGTAGCAGGTGCCCCCCACTGGCGTCCGTGTGGGTAGCTGCAATAGCTTGAACCTTGGCCACTGATGACAGACAATTCGGTCTGTGAACAGCCACACTTTCAGAACCCAGCCTCAACAGTCGAGTTTTTCACAAGCTTCACCTTGAAGCCACCTGGCATATATGCCTGAAAGCCGGGGACGCCTGCCGAAAACGGCCGTCTCTTCGGGGTTCTTGGAGAGGGATGGAGTCAATGTGACACCGAGTGGAGGGAAGCTTGGCTGATTTAACATATTAGCGCCGAGATTCTTATGGTTTCTCCAAGCGACCCTTGAACAACTGTTACTTTCAAAATATTCAAGAACGTGGGATGAAGAGCGGGGAAAGACGAGGATTTGCTGATTACCTCACAAACACGGATGATGCTGAACATGGAGGGGTTTTTTTGGGCGGGGGGGTTTTTTTTTTCTTCCTTTTTTTCCCTTTAATTTTTCCTTGGTGCGGGCTGATGCATGGAACACAGACCCGGTTAAAGTGGGTACATTGGGCACTAGTTACCCCACACTTTGGACTTGACGCACCTCAGAGGAACTGGGGCGGGCAGGAAGTCCCACGCCGGTGAAGTGCACCTGCCTGGATGGTTGCTGTATCCTGAGGTGCAGCTTGGCTGTTTGTGCCTTGTGGGTGGTGTTCTTGGTGGGAAGGCCCTTGCCTCACCTTGAGGTGCCTTACCTTACGCGCCTGCCTCCGCATTCACGCCTTTCTCCCAGGAGGCTGTCCATCTTCTTCTACCTGTTCTGCCTGCTTCTGCGCTTGAGACGCACCTAGGGGCCTGGACACCACCACCACAAATCACTCCTACAACATCTTCACTTGCAGGACAGCGGCCATCGGGAAATTTGGTTGACTTGGTTTGGAGAAGGGATGCTACCGTGTAGGGGGGGGGGGGGGGGGGGGGTCCTAGGTACAGGGTGGGATGGGCGCCAAAAAGATTCGAACACAATTTCCCGCCACCCAGAAAGCGCTGAGATGTGCCGTCGCCAGTGGAAGGGGAGGGAAAGCCGAATCCGGTTCAGTGAGCCAAACGCGCCCCGCGCCGGATGCTTGCCGAAGACAGGAACCACAGTTTCACGGCTGCAAGGGAGTTTGACGCGTCGGGTTCCGAAAAGAGAGAGGCGAGCAAACACGGACGACTCGACTCACCTTGTGACGGGGTGCGCTTGATCGACGACGGCGGCTCTCCCCGAATACAAAGATGAGGCGCGCAGATGCCTTCATCTCTCGTGCTTGGAGAAGGTAGCATGAGTGATTGATGAATCAGGCGAGGCAGATCATCCTTCCACCTCGCGTCCAAGTCGCACCGAGACACCCGACTGCGACTCCTGGTGCCGCTTGTGTACATCGGATACCTTAGATGGCCTCGACGGAGCAGACAAACCTACGTGATAAGTCACACACCATGTAACAGTCGCATGGCTGTTCGCGCAGTGAGTGTTCTTTTTGGATTTGGCTTATCTGTGTGATGTAATACTGTGCAATACCTCAAATCTTTCTGCAACTGAGGTCCAGGTTCAAGTTCCTCGGGAGATTTTGCCTTTCGACGACCCCTCCCTCTCTGGGCTCGTCAAGCTCCCGCCCATTCCTGAGCGTGTCTCGGACTCCGCAGTCGGAGACGTTGAGCTATTCGTGCAAGGGTGGCCGTCTGGACTCTTCCAGTTCGTGGTCTGGGAGCACGGGCAGACTCGATTCCTCTCTTCCGGAGAGACGAGATGATGAGTATCAATTGATCGCCGTGCCTTGCTGCATATCGCGCCGACCGCACCTGGTGCTCACCAGCATGCAAGTGTAGTATACAACGGCCAGGGGCTGGATTGTGGTGATGGACGAAGCTGATGGATCAGCAGGCAAAGCAGGCAATGTCTGCTTCATGTGGTTTCTCCAACTCCAGAGGACGAGCGAGCGGTTCGTTGGCAAAAGGCCCCTCTCTCCCATGATGTAGGGTTCCCTGCCACCTTTCCAGCGCTGATGTCGAGATGTGATTGGTGCGTGTTGACGTGTGTAGCCTCCCGGGTCGGTCGTCCGGGCGCCCAACGAAGAGCAATCCATGCCCTCTTCCCTTGGAGCGTCAGTGCAGCTGGCACGGACGGCTCCGCTGAAGCAGAGCGATGGGGATGGCCCTGGTAGCGGATAAGAGCTTGCGTTTGCCTTGGGGGAAGAAAGAGGGGAAGTGAGGGCATGTCTCGGAGACGTGCAGCGGAAGCGGAGTGCAATGCCATCGGGATGGATTAGGATTGAAGTGAGGAGAACAGCAATGGCTTTTATCAACAAAACTATGATGAGACAGAGATGGGATGAGATGCGGTGCTTCCGCGGTCTGTTGCTCTCGATCTTACGGCGCCTTGGTGAGGTGAGGCCTGCCAGCATCCAATGTCAGCATGTCCATCCAATGTCCATGAAGGAAGGGTACAGCAGTGTGACCAAAGTACTGTAGTAGATATAATAAATGGACACCTAATTATCTCGCGGAACAAATCAAAACATATGAAAAAAAAAACAAATAAAGTGCGAAGAGGAGAGAGCATCGGCTCTCAATACTTCAGACTTCAGTAACAACCCTCGCCGACGAGAAATGATTTCATAGCTGGCTGCCCATTGGTACAATTGGCCAGTGGCCGTGAAGCTCCCCCGCCCAGCGTCCCCCACCACATGCAACCCTTTTTTTGGTGTGTTCAAGTGTTGAGCAGGGGCCAGTAGAGAGTGCAGTACTTGGCGAGGTCGGCCGAAGGAGGTATTCTCCCCACAAAACCGGCGGAGAAGATACTTCACACATGTCAACCCCAAAGTCCTTATTCCTCTCATCTCTGGGCGGCCCCACGGGGCAGCGTTCAGGTCAGTCTTCAGTTCAGGTCCTATTCATTCCCACAATGACAATGGCTGAGGCTGAGGTGAGGTCACAAATGCTCCCGTTCCGTTGGCCATCTGCTCTCCAGGCTCTGCCCTGCCCTCCCTTGCTGCCGCTGCTACAGTACTGCTGCTGCTGCTGCTGCTGCTGCTGCTTAAGATATTCCACAGCGCAAGGACCTGGCACGCGTGAGGCATGCACCTGCACCTACACCTACAGTACCTCCACCTACCTACCTACCTACCTTGGTAAAGGTAAGCTCAGGTAGCTTCTCCAATGCGGAGAGAGAGGAGATAACCCCAGACCCCAGATTCCACCCTGGATTTCCCCTACCTTATCCAACGGAAGCCAATTCTTCCTCTCCTCATCACTCTCTCCACCTTATCCCACCCATTGCTCATGGCTCATTACCATTGCCATTGCCATCTATCACGCCAGCGACCTGCCTACTCGACCGCCACCAATCGCACACGCATCCAAACGCTGCTGACCTCACTCACGCTACCATTCAAACTCACCTACCACTTCAGCTTCGACTACCTCTACCTTACTACATCACATCTTTTGTAGTTGCAGCACAGCTCCGCCTCCTCCTCCTCCTCCTCCTCCTCCTCCTCCTCCTCCTCCTCCACCACCTCCACCGTCGCCTTACCCGCCCGCCCGCCTCCTCCTCATCCGCCCGCTTCTCCTCCTCGTCGTCTCCTCACGGCCGATGAACTTCTCCATCTCCAAAGTATACGAACCGTCTGCATGCTGCTCTGAGCGCCGCCGCTACCGTCTCCTCGTAACCTGAAGCAATACCGTCACATCGCAACCAGCAGAACCCCACTGATCTCCCGCGCCACATATCATCTAGCCTTGACCTTTGCTACTGCATGCCGCAGAGGTACTGAATTCACCGAGGCACCAGCTCTTTTTCAGCCTCCTCTTCTCCTTACGCGACATCGTTTCACCTGGGCTATCTCTTATTCTTCATATCTACCCGCTATATACGCACGCGAATACCCTGAGCCTCCACAGCGCATAGCGTCGACGTCGATCTTCTTCTCTATCTGACCACTTGTCGTCTACTTGTCGCACAGCGCCGCAGACCACCGATATCTCCATACTTCCCCTCTAGCTTCTCCTTCTCCAGCTCCTCCTCCTCCAGCTCCAGCTCCGACTCCAACTTCCAACCTCTCACAGCTCTCTCTCTCTACCTTTGCCCGCCAGCTTCTACGTCGTACTCCGCGCCGCGGTTTACAGCAGCAAGCGTTTCTCTTTGTCTCGCTCTGTCTCTTCCGCTCCGCGTTCGAGTTCCACCTCGTTGTGCTGTTCCACTCTGGGCCTTGTCGAACCGGCCGGCCTGTCTTTGCGACTGAGGTCTTGGGTACGCGCCCACCACCACTGGCACCGCATCTCTTCTCCTCCTCATCCTCTTCCGAGAGAGACGTCTCCTCATCCATCTCCATCATTCCCCGCCTTTTGCTCTCCCACCCCCCTCCCTGCCACTCATCTCGCGCTTGCTGCCACTTTATCCAAGGTTGTTTTGTTTGAGCCGAGTACATCCCGTTTACGTTCGCATGCATGTTTGCCTCTATCTTCGCCCCAAACGCCCAAACATACATTCAGACACAATTGCCGCGGCCTCCCATAACGCGAACCCTTCATACTCCAACATTATTCTACCTGTATCCCTCGTGTCACTCAACGTGTCGTGACACCAGTTCCCCCTCCTCTTTCCCCATCGCAGCCGCCGCCATCTTCACAACTCGCCAACCCTGCCGCCGGGACATCCCACTCCGAAGTTCAACTGCTACTCCATAACGAGCCACTCCATAACGAGCCACTCCCGTATGATTTGTGGCAACGGCTGAAATCGAAATCATTGCAAACAGCACCCGCTGTTACCAAACGGAAGCTCACGCCGGCTCCCAGACAACTGAGACTCGCGAACGCGAGGCTTGCACGTGAGTGAAGAGGGGTCGAGTGGTACCAGAGCGGGCATACCGACACCCGTTTCTCTCTCGACGCCGCTCTCCAACAAGTTGTCGAACCCCGTCCTTCAACGCATATCACCATATCAACACACGCCGCGCACCCCGCAAAGTATCTCTCCCTTCGCACACAACTCTGCTCCGCCTACCTCCTCCATTTCCCCCACTTTGTTGTGCTGTGTGACCTGGGAGGCCCTCAACCTGTCTATACCTATCCGAGCGCACCGTAACATCCTTTTCTGCCAGACGTTCCCCGAGTAGCCTTTTCTCTCAGAATGGTCCCTCTCCAGTCGATAGAGGGCTTACCTCCTCACGGAGCATCTGGAGCTGGTGAGAATGGGGAAATCCGGCAGCAGAAACCCAAGACTTTGCCATGTAAATACTGCAGCAAACGCTTCAGGTGAGTTGATCCATTAGTGCGAGGCACCCAATTCGACCCTGCCCTACCTTGGCCCTCAATCTGTACCCGGTATTAGCTTACGTTGCTTTCGCATTCTAGGCGTGTGGAGCATGTCCAAAGGCACGAAAGGACGCATACCAAGGAGAAGCCCTTTGCCTGCGGATGGGCTCGCTGTGGGAAAACGTTCGGACGACGGTGAGTATCTCTCAACCTTACCCCTGGCCTTTCGTCATTTCATCCTGCCCAAGTACACGCTCACTTTACCACATCGACGCCATATGCTGCCGCCGTCCACACACACCACACCACCCAAAGTGCCTTATCCCTGGTCTCTCCCCCAACCCAACTCCCATTCTGTCTGGCTTCACCTCTTCCTTGCTTCTATTATTCCACCTCCAACACCATCGACATACCTTTTGGTCTTACCAAAAGACATGCTTATATGGACATCAGTGATCTACTCGTCCGCCATGAGAAACTCGTTCATCTCAACGAGGGTAGCAAGGAGAATAACCGTCCTCGAAAGACTTCATCCAGCACTCACAATCCGCCCTCTTCCTCCGACAGCCATGTAGAGCACGAGATGTTGGGCGTTCAACGCCAGCCACAACCGCAATATCACCAGGAGTCGATGGCAGCCGTGGCGTCCACCATGGCCCCAGATCCTCGGATGCCGGGGCCGGCCCGTGCCGCTGCCTGCAACCTAGACCTGCTCTCTGATGCGGCTCTGGCCAGCGAAGTCAACCCCATGCAGCAACCTATGATGGCGGACATGGGTCGACCGCCTTCGGAGCATGCGAGGATCAAGTCTTACGATGAGCAGATGGGGTTTGCTGAACGCCCGAGGGAGGACCCGAACGTACTGGCTCCTGGATTCGCGCCGCCGCCCCCAGTTGCCCCTTACGATGACTATCACATTTTCCTCGACGACCTGGGTCCATCCTCCTACCTCCCTCCGCCATTCGAAGCAGACCAGCAAATGGGTGGACTTTGGCCGCGGGCTGACCTCCATCAGCGTGGACCATCAAAGCCGTCTTCCCAATTCCCCTCACGCTTCCCCTCAGTTCAACCTGATGGCCGCGAGATTATAGAAGGGGGGCCACGAAGCCACGAGGAGTCCATGAGGGCGCCACTTCGAATCTCTGCTGCCGATCACACAGTTATCAAGAACAGACTCGAAGAGTTCTCCTCTGTCATCCCTAACGATTTTGTATTTCCATCTCGACATACACTTACGCGCTTCTTGGAGGGTTACATCAGTGGTTTCCACGATTACCTCCCCTTCCTCCACATTCCAACTTTGACGCCTGCAGAAATGGCCCCGGAACTTCTGCTGGCTATCCTGGCGGTTGGCGCACAATATCGATTCGAGAGCCACCGAGGTCATGCCTTATGGTATGCTGCTAAAGCTGTAGCTTTGGAGCAGATCAGGAGGCGACACAGCCATGAGGTGCATGCCCTGCTACCCACTCCGGCTGCATACAGCCCTCACTCGACTAGACCGTCCCCTAGCTCCGGATTCAGGCATACCTTTGCCTCGGCACAACAGGACCGTCCAATGACCCAAGATACTCATCGTGAGCCTTTGTAAGTCTGTCGGTTATTCCAGGAGGTATACCCGTCATGCTGATGTAGCCACCCTAGCTCCCCGAATACTCCTCAAGCCCGTCTTGAGACAACCCAAGCCGTTCTTTTGCTCTTTGCCGTTGGGCTATGGGGCGCCAAAGCCATTCTCCATGAAGCTTTATCACTTCAGAGCCACCTCGCTATGCTAGTCCGCGAAGAAGGCCTGGTTGCTGAGTCTAGTCCTGGCGTGGCACCGGATTGGGAGACCTGGATTCGACTCGAAGGCGCGACCCGCACGAAACTAATCGCGTACTGCTTTTTCAACCTTTGCAGCATAGCCTATAATATGCCGCCGTTGATACTCACCTCTGAACTCGGCCTGTTTCTTCCCTATCCGTCCCGCATGTGGAGAGCAGAGTCTGCTTGGCAGTGGCAAGAAGTTCGACAAGCATACCCGTCCGTCGAGATGACCGTACACGATGCCTTCGCCAGGCTTTTCGGCCGATCGCCACAGGGTCTACCTCCTCATATGTCCTCTCTCGGCAACTATGTGCTGATCCACGCTCTGCTTCAACATGTCTACCTGCTGAAGCAGACGTCGCTTGCGCTCAGCTCCCCCTTCGAACCCCAAAGAGGTCTGAAGCCTGAAGACGTTGAGGAGGTCACCCAGGCCTTGCGAGTCTGGCAGGCTAGTTTCGAACACCGACACCAACTGCGCGCTGCCGAATCGGGACACATGGGTAACAGCGACTCATTCCAGGGCGGCCCCGTGGCGTTTAACTCGACGGCACTTCTGCGCTTAGCCTATATGCGCTTATATACGGAAATACCACCAGGCAGGTCCCTCGAGACTCGAGATCATATGTTGGTCGCCTCTGCTCTGAGCAACATGCCCCTCTTGGTTCGGACACTACGCCTGCATAGAGCAGTATTCCAAGCGATCCATGCCCTTTCGATGCTGGTCAAAGCTGGAGTCAACTACGTGGCGAGGACTAAATCTTTGGAGTGGAGCATTCAGCATTCATGTAAGTTTTTGAGACGATGATTGTCGGCGGATTCTAATCTCGACTGGTTGCAGTGTGTAACTTCGAGTGCGCCATCCTACTATCCAAGTGGCTTCTTACCCTCGCGTCGATCGGACCGAATGATCCCCTGGCGACACCCGAGGAGAAGAACCTGCTACAGTCGGTGCGAAGGATGCTTGACGAGACCGAATTCGCCGTGCCTATCGATCCATCCCTCGGCGGACCTGCGACCGGTCAGCCCGCAACTACGGAGTTTTCTGCCAACGACAGCACCCGGCTGCGTCAGCTCGCAGCGGCGGTAATTCGACTCTGGGCGGAAACATTCAAGGGCTCCCATATTTTCGAGGTGGTTCGAGTGATGGGCTCGAGCTTGGACGGGTATGCCAATCTGGTCGAGAAGCCCCGCGATAAGACACCGCTGGGAAGGATTGCACATGATCCCAACCTTGCATAGCAACATGTGGTGAACATCTGGGAATTTCCATGTACGGTCAAGACAACCCTACAACCGGAATGGCTTGCGAGGGGATGGGGACACGCTCTGCTGCGCCTCGGTCGCGCGACTGCATGCTGCCAAGATACAATCTTCCCGAATACGCTATTGCGGTTTACCTGCGGGCTACCTGCGGGCTACCTGCGGCGCAAGTTTTAGTCACGAGGACGAAATGGTTGTTTGTGCAAGATCCAAGCTAGGAAGGGCTTGTGCAATCCTGCGTCTGCGTGTCAGCGGATTTTCCTGCCAGCTTTTCTGCCAGCAGCTAGACAAAATTGGGGGTTGAGGGGCTGGTGCAGGCAAGGCGTGTCGTTATACATTTCGTGTTTGCGGCGTTTGTCGGGATTTCGGGGCGGCGAACCGATGCTCAGGTGAGGTACCGCCGGTCAAACATTGGGGGAAGAGGGGGGGGGGGGGGGGGCGGAGGGTTTATGTGCCGCCAACGTGGGGGAGGGGCCGGCGTTTTGTTGCATTGCTCCTATTCAAGGATGCCGACGGCAAACCATGCTCTTACTGTTGTTTTTTGACTCAGATGATTTGATGCTATCCCGATGAGGCGATGTGTTCCTGGCGGCTGTAGCCATTGACAGTTTCTGGGGGCGAAATGAAATCTTTACATACTATGGAATGAGCTTTGAAGGGTTATCTCAACTGGGTCGATATGCCCGTCGAATTGGGGAATCAAGTACGGCTGTCCTGAGAGCGTCCCAAAAGACACTGGATCTGGATCTTTCTCTTTTCCGAGAGTCGGCAAAACTGCAGACAAGACTCAAGGTTGAATCAAATTGCAGTCATGTCATGCTAAGCTTTTTAGTCGGGCTCAGGGTAAAGGAAGACACCCATCCCGCTGCTGCATGTGCCGAAAATGTGCTCAAGTAGTCCCTACCTAGTTTGCCTCCGTGGCCATGCTGATTTTTCTGTGAAGGAGAACCATCGACAGCCTGCCTGCCTCTTTTTGTGTCTCAAAGACTGCTACTTTCATCGTCCTCTCCAAAGCTCTCTGCGGTATGGCGTGACAAGAGGACGACGGTCCACGTAGTGACAGCAGGGGGGCGGACTTTGGGACTGCGGGAATGCTTTTGATTTCGCGCCAATTGTTCCACGTTGCTGGGGCTTTCATGTCTCTGCTCTTCCCAAACATCGCCCCCATCCTGGAGTCGCCTAGTTTACTGCTGTGTCCTGTTTTACTGCGCTGGTTAGTACCTCCCGAGGGAGGAACAAATCGTGGGCTTGGGGAACCCAGACAGACATAAGCTTGAGACGAATATGCGTGATTCTGATTTGATATCGTGAATGACTTGTCCAAAGAGGATCCGGTGAAAGACTCGTGTCAGTCCTTGAGCCATGGAATAAGTAATAGAATCTCCTCCAGCGATGGATACGCTTTTCGTTCTGAGTTGTAGACAAAACAAGAACTCTTGGGCTATACAAATTTCACTCCATCACGACGGATGACATGAAGACGGGATCGGCTCCGAGGGCCCATGGAAAAAAAAAAAGGCGGGAGAAACAATTATGCCCGACCCGGAAAAGCTGCCGCGAAGAGAGCGCCGAGAAATGGGAATCTGTGCCGTAGAGAGGCCGACGCTACGGAAAGCCGGCGGGAGAAGCAAGACGATTACGGGCATCCTCTCTCTCCACGGTCACTGACTTCAGATGAAAGAGTGGGACCCACGTGTGACGCCACGTGACTCCGCATTATTTCGCGTCGCATCTCGTCGCGTCGCCTCCGCGGACCCCCCCCCCCCAAAAAAAACCTATGACGACACTATAAACCTTTTATCTGATCAACGACACCCGGGTCATACGGGTTCCAACCCCCGCAATTGAGACAGATCTTAGCAAAACGATGCCCGCCCGCAAGCGCGCTGCCTCGCCCGTTGCGGACGAGTCCCGCCGGCGATCCGGCCGGATCTCGAGCACGCCTAAGAAGAGCAAGTATTTTGAGGAAAGCGACGAGGACGTTTCGGATGGTGATGATGGTGGTTTTGTTGCTGAGAATGGTGCGGACGAGAGCGCGGTTGATGACGAGGAAGAAGAAGAGGAGCTGCCGAAGAAGCGGGGACGTGGCCGGGCCAAGGGCGCCGTCGCTGAGGCCAAGGCCAAGCCTAAGGCGAGGCCTCCAGGGAAGAAGGCCGCCAATAAGCAAAAGGTTGAAGACACCGAGGATGACTATCAGGATGAGCAACCCGAAGAAGATGACGAGGCGGAAGAGGAGGAGGAGGAGGAGGAGGACGACGACGACGACGATGAGGGCCGGGCGAAGGTCACGATTATTCCGCTGGAGAAGCTCAGAGGGCTTGACGGGGTCGATTATGCCGATGAGAGGCTGCACAAGAATACCCTGCTGTTTCTGAAGGACTTGAAAGCGAACAACGTGAGGTCGTGGCTCCACGGTAAGACCAATCGCTCACCCGGCCAGAATTCTCGCGGCGTGATCTGAACGTGTTGGATAGATCACGACAAAGAGTACAGACGTGCGTTGAAGGACTGGCAATCGTTTGTCGAGACGATTACCGAGAAGATCACCGAGGTGGACTTCACGATCCCCGAGTTGCCTGTCAAGGACCTCATCTTCCGGATTCATCGGGACATTCGGTTCAGCAAAAACCCGACACCGTACAAGGTCAGTTCGTGCTGCTGCACGTGCAAGGTACCGTCAATTAGTCGCTCATTGTAGAACAGCCCCACTTCTCCGCCGCCTGGTCCAGGACGGGTAAAAAGGGCCCCTACGCCTGCTACTACGTCCACCTCGAACCCGGCTCGTGCTTCGTCGGTGGCGGTTTGTGGTGCCCGGAAGCTGACCACCTGCGGAAGCTCAGGGAGAGCATCGATGAGCGTCCGCGACGGTGGAGAAGGACGCTGAATAACGAACGGTTCAAGAAGACGTTTTTGCCCAAGGCCAGCAAGAAGAGCGGCGAGGAGGCGGCCCTCTTGGCGTTTGCGGATGTGAACAAGGGGAATGCCTTGAAGAAGAAGCCCATGGTGAGTGAAACACCCCCTTTTTTTTCCTTTTTTTTTCCTGATTCTGATTGGGACTGTGAAAAACGGCACGGCAAACGATTGGATGTGTGTGACGATATTGAGATGTGAGCAGAATTACTCCGCCGATCACCGCGATATCGAGTTGTTGAAGCTACGTAACTTTACCATCAGCAAGAAGGTTGATGACCGGATCTTTACCGAGGAGGATGCCCAGGAGAAGGTGTGCGAAATTATCGCCGCGATGGAGCCTTTCGTGAGTCAAGTTCGCCGAGAGCCAAGAAGGTTAACACCGGGACTGGGACTTATTCTTCGTGCAGATCACTTTCTTGAACAGCGTCGTCATGCCGGATCCAAACCTCGAGGATGACGAGAGCGACGAAGAAGAAGATGGGAGTGGGGGCGAGAATGGCGACGCGCCGGTCGATGCCCCACCCGAGGAAAGCGGGGATGACGAGGAAGAGGAGGGGAAGGACTGGAGCACGCACAAGTTTTGAGCCTCATGAAAGGCAGAAGACAAGGGGGCTGGTGTCTCCTGTTTTACGTGATACGCAATGCGCGCTGGAGCCGTCCAAGGCTGGATGGATCGTGCTGATGATGGCTTTACTCTTTTGTATGTGTACTGGGGTTGGATTCTTGTACAAAACTTTGTTGAGGTATAACGACCAAGGAGAACGTCGATCAGCAGGATCTCATTGCGCACCCGTGGCAACTTGCATAACCAGTCTGAGAAAGTAGGCGGTGGGTTGGTTCCCCCCCCTCCCCAGATAAGATATGCGCTTAGATCCGTGTGCAAAGGGAGCTAGTCATGGTCAAGACGAGAATCTTTCATTGAGATTCGAGCTTGAGGGTTGATTTTCATGAGTGTGGCGGGCATGACGCATTTTCATCAAGCGCCAGGACGCAGAACAAGAAGAAAAAGTTTGATGATAACGAAGTGAGAGTTATGGCAGCAAACGTGTTCGGCGGCGTCGAAACAACACGTCAAACTACGCGTGGCATCAAGATGACGCTACTGGCCGATGTTATTGGAAATAGTGAGGCAACGAAATAATGAGAAATTATGATTAAAGTCGTGACTTATGTACAAGATAGCGGCTACGTAATGTAATGCCTCGGAAGAAAGGTCTGCGCGCCACAAACCGGATAGTTGAAAAAAGTCCTACGACGCGCAGCCTTGGACGGTGGGGTGGGGTGTGCCTACAACCACGTGTAGCACTCATCGGCGACGGGGACCTCGACGCTGTAGAGCTCCCGCGACCACCACTTGGTGGCAAACCCGACGAGGCTGAAGAAGAAGTCGCTCTTGACGGCGAAGCCCTCGGCGCAGTCGGTGTTGTTCTGGCCGATGCCGGTGCCGCCAGTACCGACGCCCTGGCTGGCAGACAGAGTAAAGCCGTTGACGAGCTTGGAGTGCGAGGTAACGCCGGTGCTCAGATCGAGGGCGCCGCCCAGGATGTTGAAGACGAGCTGGACGCCGAGCTCGACGTAGGGGTTGACGACGACGGCGGCCTTCTCGGAGATGTTGGCGTGCGCGGTCCAGACGGGCTCCCAACCGGTCGCGGCGTTGGCGGACTCGTCGATCAGGTCGAGGTGCAGCTTGGCGTCGGGGAAGTTCAGGCCGAGGCTGGTGGTGACGGTGGCCTTTGCGTCGGCCTCGAGCTCGACGCCGACGGCGAAGCCCAGCGCGGGACCCAGCTTGACGATGCCGGGGATGTCGACGAAGTTGTAGGCGAGGTCCTCCGGGTCGTAGGTGAAGTTGCCGGTGTAGGGGGCCTTGACGTCGACGGTCAGGCCCAGGGCGGCGGCGAAGACGGTGTCGATGTCGAGGGCGAGCTCGTCGACCCTGGGCGGGACGACGGTGTACTTGAGCACGCCGGAGAAGGTGATGGAGGACGAGAGCGAGGCCTCGTCGGCGGTGACGGCCACGTAGGGGTCTGCGGTGAACAGGGTCGTGGCGGAGGGCAGGGAGAGGGAGTTGGTGATGTGGACGCCCTCGTCATCAAAAGCAATGTCGCGCTTGGCAGGGTTCTGGACGGGAACGTTGGAGAAGACGATCTCCGTCTTGGCTGTGGGGGGGGGGGTCCTGGTCAGCTTCGCCGTGTCCCGTCAAAAACACAAAATGTGTGAGACTGTGGACCACTTACTGGCCGTGTTGGCGACGTCGCTCTTGTGGGCGTTGGCGACGACCTTTAGCGTGGCGGCGTCGAAGGAGACGGTGTCGACGAGGAAGAAGCCGCGCTCGTTCTCGATGTCGCAGTTGCCCGCGTGGTTGGTGACCATGACGAAGTCGTCGAGGGCCTGCCAGCCGCGCGAGGTCTGCTCGAAAGCCGCCGTGGTGTTGAAGGTGACGGTGATGCTCTCCGCGGCGCACTCGACGGCCGCGACCGCGTCGACCTCCTCGAGGACCACGGAAGGATACTTCATGGCCAAGGAGACGCTGACGAGCTTCTCGTTGTCCCTGGAGCCGTACTCGAGCGTGATGTTGCTGGCCGGCACCAGGTTCGCCGGGTCCGCCTTGTTGCAACCCTCGCGGAGGACGGGCTGGAGGATCGTGGTGGTGTTGGCGGCGTGGGCCGCGGCCGCGAGGGCGAGGGCGACGAGGGCGAGCATGTTGGCGGCGTGAAGGGGGAGGGGGGGGGAGGAAGGATCTGCAAGGAGACACAAGGCTGGGGCACCACGTTCACACGATGTTCGGGGGCGGAAGAAGCGAACTCATATATGTGTTGATGCTCCTCGGTGGAAGCATGTTGGATGTTATCAGCTTAGCAGGGCAAGCCGACATTAGAGCACCCTCACGATACTCCCCACCGCGATTGCATACTTCCATGCGTCCCATGCGACCTTCCCGTCCACGATGGTCTCACGAGGCCTCTGACAGGTCAGAAATTAGAATCAGGATATTTTCATCTCACCCCAATATCACGTCCGGAGTACCTTCCGCACGCGTTCACAGGAACCCTTCGCCCCCCCCTGAGGAAAGGTGCGCGCGAGTCACGAAGAGACCATAGAGGCAACACAAGGTTATCTATCGAGTTGTCAATTTATCGCGCCGTTGGTGCAACCTCACAGGCCTTGATTCCATGTCGCATCGAACCGCGGGGTTCAACTCTATGGAATGAATGTTTGCAGTGCACTTTCGGCCGAGCCGCCGAGCCGCCGAGCAGCACAAGCAGATAAGACGAAGGAACTCGTGCCCCGCGAGCGAGGCTGCCATTGGAGGAAGCTCCCCCCCCCTGGCAAAAAGATCTGGGTAATAATTAGGGAATGAGGACGTACGCTGTACTGCCAAGAGTACGTTGTACTCGAGGGCTAAAAACATGTGCTTTTTTAGGCAGGACAACAGGCCCAACCCGCCCGGAAGGGTGGAGACAATTCAGAGCGACCTTAGCCTAATTAGGACCTAGCCTCTAGGGGGGCGAGGCTTATTAGACTAGGACTGCTTAGTCAGTGCCTGTCTGATTAGGCCTAGCGCGATTCTGTCCCCGTTTTGCTGTCCCCGAGGCTAAAGTACGGGTACGTTGTATTTTTCGAAAAGTATGTATTATCTCATACCCTAGTAAGAATCAGACATGCCGCCGACGTAATGGGCGGGATCGTAGCATCTCCGGCGGGGGCCATCGGGTGGGAGAGCCCGGAATGGCGCTCGGCAGGGACCCCGGGTGACCGGACGCTGATCCCAAAAGGGGATTGCGTCCGAAGCCGGGATCCATGGGCCGGGGCGGGAGTGGTCGGCGACCGGTTTCGGAAGCTGGATGTCTGTAATATCAAAAGCTTTAGCCTTTCTTAGGCATGTGAGAATGTCAATGTAATCAGAAAACATTGCTTGAGTCGTTCGTCATTATCATCCAGGCGGGCGCTTTGCTAGATAACTGGTGTACAGTCGGCGAGTCCGACAGATATGGTCTATCAACCACACTCATTAACCTTAACCACCCAGCCTAGCGGGGCATTCCCTGACAGGAAGAAGTTGGCTAGCCAAATAGGAGACTGGAAAATCCAGACTGTCAGATATCACCACCTTGGTTCTCCACTTTCCTGGGCGGGCGTCTCGAGCGCGTTCTTGTCGGCGAATGGGTCGTCGTCGTCTTCTTCCTCGGAATCCTGCTGAACTGGCTGGACGGGAGGTCTCGGCGGCTTCGGTGGAGGAGCGTGCATTGACATCGGGGCCGGGCGTGGCGGGGCGGGAGGGCGAGGGGATGGCGTGTGGCTGATGCTCAGGCCAGAGACATCGGGGGGCGGGGACTTGGAGTTCTTGGCCTTCTCGGTGACCACTGCAGGTGGTTAGCATCAAGAGGGGTCCGTGAAGATGAGTTTTCTCATACTGCGATAAATATGGGCTTGCTCAGCTAAATCATCGTCCGAGTCGCTGTCGGCGTCAATCGATCGGTCGAGTTGTTCGAAGGTCATGAGTGCTGTGACGAGCTCGTCGTTGGCTCTGAGGAGACTGCCGAGCCATTCCTCCGATTCGATGTGGTGGATCTAAGAGGTATCAGCTGCGTTACTGATCAACAGTGTGCGAGGACTCACGTAGCGCAGGATCTTTCTTCTCAATTGCTTGCAGTTTTCGAACATAGCCACGGCTTGAGGGTTTTCGGAAATCCGCTCCCTTTCTCTGTTGATGCTTTGGAGGGTGTTGTTCAGGTTGGTGGTGGCGATAGAGCTCTCAGCAATGGCGCTCTTCATCGCTTCCTTCTCGAGCTCAAGGTTGAAGGGCTTCCGCTTGCCCTTCTTATCCTTGTCCTTCTTCTTCTTGTCCTTGGACGAGCTGAAGAAAGAGCCCCCTGAGCTAGACGGAGATTTGGTGTGGCTGACAGAGGAGACGGTCCCGGATGTACCGCCATGAGGTGTTTGTTGTGATCGCGACGATTCGCCAGCACGGCCAGTGGGCGAGGGAGGCTTATCCTCGTCGTCCTCGCCGAAAGGATTCTCGGTCTCGCGGACGGCCCTGGATCTCTCCTGAGTTGCAGCGACCTTGCGCTTCGGCAGTTCCTGGTCTTGTTAGCTGCGATCGTTCTTGTTTCCAGGTCATGTTACCTGATGAAGCTTCGCAATGCGCTCCAAGCCTGGAGTGGTCTTGTACTGAGACCAGCTACGGAACAGCTCGGTACACTTCTTCTTGACGTCAGGATCGGACAAGTCAGATGTTCCGCAGACTCTGAGACGTTCAAGGAGAGTCTCATCAGCGAAGGCGCGCTGGAAACGTGGGCCGGCGTTCTGGATAAGGCCGTCCAGAATGGTCAGGGCTCTGAGCTGACGGTGAACATTGCCGTACTTGAGCTTCTTGCGAATGGCGCGAGCAGCTTCTGCGGGTCCGGAGTCTTGCAGCTTAATGACCTCAACGAGGTCGGGGATGCCGCTCAAGTCATCCTCCTCGTAAGTCTCGCTGGTCAGAGTCTCGATGTTCACCGTGACTGCCGAGTACGGCTTTTTCTATGTGGGGTCAGCGAGCGCACGTAGGGTTTGTTTCTGGGGCAGATCTCAAAGCCGCAGGGCGGTTCAGGGAAGATCAGATAAGCAGTTTCTTATAAGGCCTTCAAGGAGGTGGGAAGCTGATTCGTCCGGCCATCTCGGATACTCTCCCTTGTCATAGTGCGCCGACGTGACCGAAAGTGGAACTGAAGGGTCTTCGTACCTGGGAAAACATGACGCCGGCGACACCGCTGTGAGAAAATCTCCGAGTCGTAAGATCAAAGATGGAATAATCTCAGTCCGAGCCGGTATCGATCGCCGGGGTTGGCAGTGTCCGAGTAAGAAAGCGCCGCGAGTGAGGGGTTTGGAGGCCGCCGTCGAAGGAAGCAGCTAATTAGCTCTAGGCCGACAGCACGCGGAGCGGCGCAAGTTCGATCGCCGCTGGAAAACACAGGTACGGAGAAGAATCGAGCTGAGTGAAAGAGCAGAGTATCCGTCGACGTCAGGATCGAGCGCCGGGTCGGGCTTTCGGGGGAGGAAATGCGCATGGAATGTGAGCGACGGGAGCAACAGCAGTGGTCACTGGTGAGGGACGGACTGGGAGCTGGCGGTGGTGGGCCAGGACACCCCTTCCGCGGGGTTGTTGCCGTCGCTGCTCGCAGAGCGGCAGCCAGGTTGCATCGACCAAAGAGGGCGCGCCGCGCGTGAGCTTGGCCCCGCTGACGTACCTACCTACCTACCTACCTTAGGCAGCTGGGTCACGAGCTATGGGCCCTCCTGCAGCTTGTCGCACAATCGATGCAAGGTGTCAAGGACTCAAGGCAGCATCTGTGAGCAACCCACGTCAAAACACTTCGAAATAAAACGCAGATGAAGAGGAATACGATGAGAAGAAGAGAAAAAAAAAGTTCGAGAAAGCCTAAGCTTATTGAGGTAATTACGTACCCACTGGTCTGGACATCAAAGTTTCGGACCCTGAACGGCTCAAGGCTGATGGAAGATCTCACGCGAGTCGAAATGATTGTTTCCATACAGCTTGAGCTGTCGACATCTGACGAAACAAGCTCGTACAAGCGTTGAGCAGGTGCACGGCCCAAATTCCCTTCAACAGCGGGCAGTTTGCACATTCGATTGGCTGGCTCGACGACGACATTCCGGATTATGTAATGGTCGAGCTTGCTGAGTCCTGGGCGCATCCGTACTTGGACGTATATACGTAATTATCTCATAACCTTGAAGCGCATTTGTGCTTCACTTGCGAAAGCTCAACGGGACTCAAGATATTTCCTCCTGCTGATCGAGCAGCCTCTAAAATTGTGCGATATATCTGATATTCCGTCACTCAAGATCCTGAGGCTAAGAAAACAATACGACAAATTCCACATCGGTGAGCGCATAGGTTGGAAAGATAGGCGAAGTTATCTTGGCTATTGGTTGTGTCACAACAACATGCCATGCATACGACGTGTGCGGTAATCTACCCGTTTTAGGACCTACCGAACATCAGCAAATGACGCAAGTCGGAAACAGGGTTAGCAACCAGCAATATGACCCGCTTGTCGTGTCTCCCCCTCTCCTCCCTTCATCTCTCTCGCTCGCGAAGTTCTGATCTCGAATTTTCCGTTATGACGGTTCGAAATCAACAGCTGATATTGAGGTACAAACTCAAGAATGCAGTCAAAATAATCAGTTGTCCCATGCATTCGTCTTTACTTACGTCTTATCAATGCAACAGTGTTATTCTACATAGTTTTGTCTGCTCCGCCCGCTTCGATCATGTATGCGCTCTTCAGAGGCGACGTGGAGGCTCCAAGTCTCTCACTTGCATTGCCTCTCCTTATGACTGGTTTGGTGAGTAAGTCATCCTTTAAGCTCCCTGGGAAGTTGGGTTGACACACCGATGTTAGTTATTGGCGTACGGTCTAGGCTGGTGCTTCTACCAGCTCCATGTGAACCCACTGCGCAGGTTCCCAGGCCCTAGACTCTGGTCGATATCGAACATCCCCTACGCTCGGATGTACCTCACAGGATATGGACACCGACGAATTCTAGAACTGCATCAGAGATACGGTCCAATAGTGAGAGTCGGGCCCGATTTTCTATCAATCAATCATCCGGACGGCATGCACGAGCTCCGTGGCCATCGAAAGAATCGCGGCGGCGAAAACCCCAAAGATGCCATCGACGGGCTCCCTAATCACGACAACATCATCGGCTGCAACCGCGCCAACCACCAGCGTATGCGTAGGTCACTAGCCCACGCGTTTTCGACACAATCCATGTTGGAGCAGCAACCCATCATCAAACAGTATGTGGATGCCCTCATCAGCAAACTGCGCGAGGAGTCGAAAAACGGATCAGAGTCGTTGAGTATCGAGAAATGGCTGAACTTTGCGACCTTTGATATCATCGGCGACTTGTCATTCGGAGAGCCTTTTGGCTGCCTCGAGAATAAGACGTATCACCCTTGGGTCGAGCTCATTTTTCAGAGTTTCAAGAATCAGGCGTATATCACCAACATCCGTCGGCTCAGTTGGCTGAAACCTGTACTGATGTTGGCGATACCTCGGGACCTTGCGAATAAGTTTATTCAACATAAAGCCTTGTCCTACGAAAAGGTGAAGAAAAGACTTGCGCTGGGAGAGAAGCGTCCTGATTTCATGGAAGCAATGATTACAAAGTCAGAATCAGCCGGAGCCGTAAGTCAGAAACCCATCTGCGACAAGAGAGAAACATTCGTATTGGTGACTGAGTTGATAAAATGCAGGCTATGACTCTGGATGCACTCACATCCAACGCGTCGGTGCTCATCATCGGCGGTTCAGAAACCACAGCTACGCTGCTATCTGCGGCGCTATTTTTCCTGGCATCCCATCCCCATTCGCTCGAGAAGCTCAAAGACGAACTTCATTCCAAGTTCGAATCAGAGAATCTAATTGATATGCTTAGCGTGCAAAGTCTACCCTACATGCTGGCGGTCTTGGAAGAGAGCATGCGCATGTATCCGCCGGTCCCAAGCGCCAGCCCTCGAATGATTGGCGAAGGCGGAGACACCATTCTAAATGAATATCTTCCCGAAGGGGTAAGGCACTTAATGGGAAACATACGTTTGGATATGAAACACCGCTGACGGTTCGAACTGCGCAGACGACCGTTGACGTTTGGCAATGGGCCGTTTACCGCAACCCCAGACATTTCTCACAATCTGACGACTTTATCCCTGAGCGGTGGCTGGGTGACTCCCGATTCGTAAACGACGCCAAGAGGTCTCTTCAACCCTTCTCTGTTGGACCCAGGGATTGCATTGGGAAGAAGTACGTGTGCAACCGCCAAAACTGAAGTTCATCCTGATTTATGACCATGAACGCATGCTCATGATCTCACAGTCTTGCATACGCAGAGATGCGCCTGATTTTGGCTAGAATTATTTGGAACTTCGATATTCGTTTGGCTGATGATTCATTGAAGTGGTGTGAAGAGAGCCAGGTTTTCATTTTGTGGCAGAAACCCAGTTTGAATGTATACCTGGTGCCCAGAGAGCTTGGTCATGAGGGCAACTAGCGTGAAATAACAAGTGGCAAGACTTGGTTTGCAAGGGACCTCAGCGATTCTTCTTGTACAAAAGCAGCTTTGCCTCTCTGCCGCGGGGCCAAAGGCTTTCTCAGCTGGCTTGGGGGAATTGTGTGGCTGCAGATAATCGTAACCCTGGAATTCACAGACTTGGGCGATATATTACTGACACCAATTTGTATACGATACACGGAGAAACTTGTTGTTTAAACACTACAGCGGCACTACGAGCCTACGATCGGCTTCTCAGATCGACATAGACCCCAAAATCGGCAGGAGAGTCAGGCTTTTCCAAAATGATCTCAGCTATCTTGCGAATCAATCAGACAATGTCTAGGCTTGCGAAGTGCTCTGCTCTCACATGCTTCAACTAGATTAATTCTCGGGAAAACGAGGAAAGTAACATTCATCCATACGTGCCTGACCACCCATAGTTTAAGCTCCAAGACCATTTGAGTAGTGCTTTCGGCAGGGAAGTGGTCAGTTGTCCTGGCGAAGTCCTACACCAGACTGCTTTCCATGATTCCTTTTATTTTTGACCTCAAGAAAGAAGATGATGCTACGCACAGCAAAGCAAAGCAAGGTTTACAACATATTCTAGAAGGCCTTCCTTTATGAGACTTGGTTATATATCTTCCATAAAAACCCCGAAACTTTGATTCAAACCCAAAGAAATGGCTGCTGGAATGATAAAGATGCCCCTGTAGTTGGATTTTGTACAATTGAACCTATATTATCTTGTAAGAGTAATACTATATCATCTGTGTTCACTTGGAGGCATGTATTGAAACACCAGCAGCGAAGTCTGCTTAGGTTATTTCTCGTGATAAAGTCTCAAACTCTATTCATGTTGGAACTGTTCTAGGACAGGATAATTACTAAGCAGGTCAGCGATACCGCAGCGACTCCTAGGTACTTAAGTGCACGGATTGCCCGCAAATTCGAGCTGCAGTATCAAATCTCCCCAACTTCAACCTATCAACATGACCGCCGAAGCAACCGCCAAGCTAGCAGTTCTCATCGACGCCGACAACGCACGACCTGCTGTAGCCGGCGACCTGCTGGCCGAAGTCGCGAAATACGGAACTGCGTTCGTGCGGAGAGCTTATGGTGATTGGACCGGCACAAGCCTCAAAAGCTGGAAAGACCAGCTTCTCACGCAGTCAATCCAGCCGGTTCAGCAGTTTGCGTACACTCAAGGAAAGAACGCGACAGATTCCGCTATGATTATAGACGCCATGGACTTACTCTACACAAAGCGTTTTGACGGCTTCTGTCTCGTTTCGAGCGACAGCGACTTCACTCGTTTGGCATCACGCATACGCGAGTCGGGCCTGGTTGTCTACGGCTTCGGCGAACACAAGACGCCCAAGCCTTTTGTCTCGGCCTGCGACAAGTTTATCTACTTCGAGAACATCATCCATGACGAGCAGCCAGCAATACCTCAAGCAAGCACCGCCATCACTGCGCCACCGCGAGAGCGAGCGCAGTCAGCCGTGGTCAAGAATGACCCGCGCCTGAAGTTCTTGCTGCGGGAGGCAGTTGAGGCGGCGTCCGATGACGATGGATGGGCTAACCTGGCTAAGGTCGGCATGCTCATCACCAAACGTCACCCAGACTTCGATCCTCGCTCGTTTGGGTATTCTAAGCTGGGAGACTTGTTTCTTGAAACCGGTCTTTTTGACATCGAACGTCGGAGGCCTGGGGAAGGAAAACCTATGGTAGTGTATGCGCGCGACAAGCAATCGAAGCGTTTGAACGAGCCTTGGAGGTCGCGGCTTTCCCCATGATGAGGTGTTTGTGATATAAAGTTCCGAAGGTATTGGTTCTTGGGTTGGTCAGGAGGAAATGAAAGACGATAACTTTCGATAGTTGGCCTTTTCGAGTTACAGCGATGAAGACATTCTAGGCTTCGAAATTAGTTCTATGATTTCGCTCAATGAGTATTCGTCCTTTAAAGCAATTTATCTTCGGGTCTCACGGTTATGGCAACTTCCCCTACGAGCTAAGTTTGGTAGTGGAACGTTTCTGGGCCGGCAGCAGCGAGACATAGCGTGCCTGGTTATAATTCAGTAAGTACATGGTTTTCTATTGTTGTCGCTCAAACGCCGATAATATTTGTTTTTGAGACTGTAGGCAAGGAGTTCCGCCAAGTGCAGATTGCATGCGAAGAGAGTTACGAGGACAAGCTGGACAATGATGTCGATGTGGCTACCATAGTATTCGCTTTAGGATGCTCAACACGCTTCAAGCCTATATCTCTTAGAAGGCATGAGACTAAAGCTAAGCTGGTTTACTGCGGAAATATATTAAAATATCAAAATAAAAAATCTCTAATCCTGTAATTCTTTCTATAACCTTCCTATAATCCTCTTATAGATTTCCTTAACTTAGAACTTGTTACGACCCGTTATGCAAGGATAACAACCAACTAAACCACCTAGGCATTAGACGGCTAGGGCAGGACATTTGTACTGCAGGATCACGGGAACGTCAGGATGCTTACGGTATGGAAGAACTATGGTGTAAGTTATGTGATGATAAGATAAGACTGAGCGTGTAGTGTGGATTACTGAGCACTTAGTAAGAACTACTGAGCGCTTACCCGCGGTTACTAAGCGATTACTAATACCTAATTGGTGATTAGTGATGAGGGTGAAAGGATTATTTGGGACTAATATATAGTATGGGCTTGGGACTCCTAAGAATAGATTTCTATAGCTCTTTAGTAATTAACTTTGTAATTACTTTAATAGGTACTCTCAGCTTTATTTTATATTGCGACCCCTTGTGAGGATTATAACTAATTACTATAATTCTTGAACCCCAAGATTTATTTAGTAATATAGCCTAGTAAGACTATACTATTAACCTAGTGTTATCCCCTAGCTTCTATTAGTAGAACCCTACTATTAGATAGCTAACTATAATACTTTAATTGCTCCTGTTTAGTAAGTTAACCTTTGATACTACTAAATAGTATAAGATAGGAATTATGTTGACTCCTAATAATAACGTATAGCAAGCTAATGGTGCTGGGAACGCACGACCTATAGCCCTGAGAACTGTAAATAACCAATAGGCCTAGATAGCCCCTATAAATACCTAGGAAGTAATGAGCCTTTAATAGATATACGATATGATCCTCTAGCTCCGATAGGAAAACGCGCAGCTAGCTACCTAACTCGGACCTAAGGCTAAATACCTAGAACTTGCCCCATACTTGGGAGAACTAGGAACCCTCTAGGGATTTCTTACCTGCACCCGAGCCTACCTTTATTACTACGCCGCCTTATTTTAAGATAAAACTATAAAGGTTTATTAAGCTGCCTCCTTCCTTAGGGGAGATGCCCTCGCCTAGTTTGAACTATTAATAAGAGACTAACTAGGTAGACTATATAACTAGTAAGATAAAGAAACTCAGAAAGTATTTGGGAAGTATAGCAAGTTTGAGAAGAAACTTTAGGAAGCCTTTAGAAGCCTAGATAAAGAATGAATTACTAAATACAAACTTATTAATCTTATATAAAAGGGATTAGCTAGTAAGTATACTACTAAGTTCTAATAGATCTTATCTAAGTTAGATTGGGGAGAAGAAGCCTTAATAGCTAAATTCTATTAAGGCCTAAAGGAAGAAGTTAAGGATGAGCTTATATAACTTAACTAACCTAAAGAGCTCTACTAATATATAGATACTATAGTTAAAATTAATAACTGCCTCTATAAATAACGCCTTAAATATAAAGGATAGTCTATTTAGAATAATAAAGTAGGATAAAATAATAATAGAAGAAAGGGTAACTAATATTGACTTAGTAATAACTACTATACTAAATAAACTTCTAACTATAGGTATAACCCTAGGGCACCTTAGTATACTACTGCCTATAGATACTATAGCGGACCTATAGACCTTAGCGCAGCCCATAAAGATAGTAAGCGGAATAATAACTAGAAAAAAGATAAGTAATACTATAATTATAATAAGATGGGATATCTAGCCTATAAGTATTGATCCCCTAAGAAAGAATGCTTTTAACTAGTATTTAAGAAAAGATATATAAGTCTCGCTATTAAAACTATACCTCATAAATAACTGTATTGGACTACCTGCTATAATAATAAGTGTGGAACCCACTTAGACTATAAGGAATATATAGGATAGTACCTAAAAAACCCTTATAGGTTAGGATAT